>JAMKQA010021554.1:0-14171 GCA_024699735.1 Posidonia australis
GTTAGCAGACATCCAGCCTTCCTATCTGCATCCCATGCATGCATTCATCCATTTGTGGTTTTCCTCGTCTTTCCCTAAAAGACTAGGTGGCGACTCCTTTTCTTTTTCTTTTATCCTATCCTTGCACCTTCGCCATCCACTGGCATGGTTGTGGTCTCCCTCCCCCTCCCTTTGGGTCGGGCACGCGGTCACAACCTTAAAAGAAGATTTCGCCATCGAAATCAGTAGTACACGAAAAGGTATGGGTATTGGGCTAGGATGGCTTCCTTATTCTCCCACATGGCCTCCTTGGCTCCATGATGCCGCCATCGCACCAAGACCAGTGGAATCACCTTATTTCGCAGCATCTGCTCCTTGCGATCGACAATCTAGACTACATCCTCCACAAAGGACACCTTATTTCGCAGCATCTTCCTGGAGCCCCTTTGGCTGAACTGAGATCACATGAGATGCGTCAGTCGGACACTTCCTCAGCATGGAGACATGGAACACGTTGTGCACAGACGACGTCTCTGGTGGTAGATCTAGCCGATAAGCAACCTTACCGATCCTATGGGTAATCTGGTACGGGCCAATATAACAAGGACTCAGCTTCCCACGCTTCCCAAACCTTATAACACCGTTGGCGGACGACACCTTCAGAAACACATAGTCTCCCACTAGAAACTCCAGCGGCCTCCGCCTCCTGTCAGTATAACTCTTCTGCCGACTCTATGCAACAAATAACCTGCTACAAATCAGATCAACCTTGTCCGCATGTCGCTACACAAGCTCATGACCAATCAGTTGATGCTCGCTCCAGCAAACCGGCGATCTGCATGACCTACCATACAAAGCTTCGTACGGTGCCATCTCGATGCTCAAGTTATAACTATTACTGTAGGCAAACTCAATCAATGGCAGATGGTCCTCCCAACTCCCTTGAAAGTTTAAGGCACACACTCTGAGCATATCCTCCAACGTCTGGATAGTCCTCTTTGTCTGACCATCGACTGAGGATGAAATGTCGTGCTATAGTTGAGTACTATGCCAATGGCCTCCTACAGAGTTCTCCGGAACCTTAAGGTGAACCTCGTGTCTCTGTCCGACATGATGGACATTGGAATACCATGCAACCAAATCACCTCGAAAACATACAGCTCTGCCGGACGATGCATCGAAAGCTTCACCCGAATGGCTAGGAAGTGAGCAAACTTGGTTAGCCGATCCTCGATCACCCACATGGTGTCGTTCTTCCTCTGAGTCCATGGCAAACCAGTCACAAAGTCCATGGAGATGTGCTCCCACTTCTACACGGGGATATCCAACAGCTACAAGGTCCCTCCAGGTCTCTGGTGCTCTGCCTTGACCAGATAGCAGGTTGTACACGTCACCACATGGTCAGCAACATCCCTTTTCATGCCAGGCCACCAAAAGTTCAGCTTTAGGTCTCTGTATATCTTCATACTTCCAAGATGAAAAGTGTACCTAGACCGATGCACTTCATCGAGCAATCTTTGCCTGGCCTCCTCATGCTGGGGCACATACAGGTGCATATCATACCTCAGCTCCCCATATGTTCCAATAGAGAAATGAGGCTCCCCACCAGCCTCCAGCTTCCCAAACACAGCCTGAACAAACAGATCTAGCTACTGACAGGCGACAATAAACTCTATCAGCTTCGACCTGCAGCTCACCAGATCCTCCAGCATGGTCCACTCCTTGACCATCAGGCTCGCCAACCCGTGCGTACGCCGACTCAAAGCATCGACGACCACGTTGGCCTTCCAAGGGTGGTAGGACAAGCTGAAATCATAGTCCTTGAGATACTCCACCTACCGACATTGCCTCAGGTTGAGGTCCCTCTGCGTAAAGATATACTTCAAATTCTGATGATTGGTGAAGACCTCAAACAACTCTCCAAATCGTGGGTCAGGTAGTTCTTCTCATGATCCTTCAAGTGGCACGAAGCATATGTGATGACATTGCCATGCTACATCAAAACACACCCCAACCCAACACTACTGGCGTCACTATACACAGTGAAGCCACTACTTCCAGAAGGTAGAGTCAACAGAATGGTAGAAACCAAACGAAACTTCAACTCTTGGAAACTCGCCTCACAATTTTGGCCCCAACAAAACGGAACTCCCTTCCTGGTCAACTTAATCAGAGGCACGGTTATGGAGGAGAAATCCCTGATAAACCCTCTATAATAGCCCACTAGACCCAAGAAACTCTTGATCTCCGCCACAGTCCTGGCTCGCTCCCAACTGCTCACTGCCTCGACCTTGGCTGGATCCACTCTGATGCCTTCTTCAAAAATCAAATGGCCAAGGAACATAACTTCACTCAGTCAAAACTCACACATGGAGAATTTGGCATATAGCTGATAACGCCTCAGAGTATCCAAAACCGCCCTCAAGTGCAAGGTGTGAGTCTCAACATCAGGAGAGTAAACCAACACGTCATCAACAAAAACCACAACGAACTGGTCCAGAAAAGGGCTGAAAATCCTGTTCATCAAATCCATAAACGCAGTCGGTGCATTGGTCAAGCCGAAAGGCACGACCGTGAATTCGTAATGCTCATACCACATTCGGAAAGCAGTCTTCTAAATGTCTGAGTCTTGTATCCTCAACTGGTGAAACCCTGACCTCAGATCAATCTTCGACAACATGGATGCAGACTGCAACTGGTTGAATAGGTCATCAATGCGAGACAAGGGATACTTGTTCTTCACCGTGATCTAGTTCAGCATCCGATAATCTATACACAACCAGAGCGAACCATCCTTCTTATGGACGAATAAGACAGGCGCTCCCCACGGAGACACACTTGGCCTGATAAACCCCTTGTCTAACAACTCCTGCAACTAAGTCTTGAGCTCTTGCAACTCTGCTAGCGCCATGCAATAGAGAGGTTTTAACACAACACCAGAACTGGGAATCAAATCGATCGAAAACTCTACTTCCCTGTGAGGTGGCATACCAAGCAAATTATCAGGGAAAACATCGAGATATTCACACACCACAGAGATGTTGTGAACACCTAACTCAGAAGAAGTGGAGGTAACTATATTGGCTCGAAACCCCATGCAACCCCTGACCAAAGACTTATAAGCCTTTATACCCGAAATGACAAGCTTAGGCTCACCCTGACCCCCCAACTTGCACAAAGAAAGACGTATCCTTAGGAGACCGAAAATAAACTCTCCTCTGAGTACAATCGATCAAAGAGGACTGCTGCACCAACTAATCCATGCCGAGTATCACATCATACTCCTGCATGTCCATCACGATCAAGCTAGCGTCAAACTCTCTGCCGTTCAGCGTTAAGTCGATAAACCGTAGATACTTTCATGCCAAACTGTGCTCCACCGGTGGCGTTACTACTCTGAGATGAAATGCCAGTCTAGCTGGTGTCTCTCCCAACTCTACCGCGAAAGACTCAGAGATAAAGGAGAAAGAACTCCTTGATTCAAACAACACTTTGGCCATATGGACAGCCACAATAAAAGAACCTGATGGCCAAGCAAAACAACATCATCACATCCATGCAATCAGGCAGATGTCCAGGTACAAAGATATTACAACAATCACAGAGGATCACAGAACCAACTAATCATCCTTACCTTCAACTACATCTCCTGACGTCCTAGTGTCTGGAGCTGCAATGGTAAACACCCGTCACCTTGTCGATTGTTGCGGTACGCTTCCTGCCTTCTTAGGCAGTTACGGACAGGATCTCTGAACATGTCCTGCCTTTCCATAGTTGCAATACACCATCGAGGCTGAAGTTCGTCGAGGATGAGAACAAAATGCAGCAATATGGCCCACCTAACCATAGTTGAAGTACTGGTTCCCACCGGGAGCACTGGATCTGTCTAACTGAAGCCAGCTCCACTACTCCTAGCAAAACTCCCATGGCATGTAGAGTAAACGCTGAACCTCTCCTTCAGCTTATTCTTAGAGCTACTTGAACTACTGGCACTTGGAGGTTCGGAGAAAGAGAATCAAGAGGTAAAAGAAGACTAGCCATGACATGAGTGCGCCTGCTCAGAGCATCTGCAACCACATTTGCCTTCCCTAGGTGATATGATAAACTGAAATCATAATCCTTAATATACTCCACCCAGCGCCTCTGTCTCAGGTTCAAATCCTTCTGAGTAAAGATGTACTTCAAACTCTTGTGATCTATGTACACCTCAAACCATTCGCCATATAAATAATGCCTCCAAATCTTCAAGGTGAACACAACAACTGCCATCTTTAAATCGTGGGTGGGATAATTCTTCTCATGATCTTTCAACTGGTGCGAGGCATACGCCACCATCCTACCATGCTGCATCAGCACACACCCCAAACCAGTTCCACATGCATCACTGTAGACTGTGAAACCGCCACTTCCAGACGATAAAGTCAAGACTAGGGCTGATACTAGACGAGCCTTAAACTCATTGAAGCTTTCCTCACACTGCCAATCCCAGGCAAAGTGCACTTCCTTTCTAGTTAGTCTGGTCAATGGTACAGCAATCTTGGAGAAATCCTGGATGAATCTCCTATAATATCCTGCTAGGCCGAGAAAACTTCTAATCTCAGTTACTGTCTTTGGTCTGGCCCAACTGCTTACAACTCCACTTTGGCTGGATCTACTTTAATGCCTTCCCCTGAAATAATATGACCAAGGAAGGACACCTCCAGCCAAAACTCGCATTTCGAGAACTTGGCATAAAGTTGATGCTGCCTCAGCGTCTCCAATACGATCCTCAAATGCCTCCGATGGGTCTGAACATCCGGAAAAACACCAGAACATTATCCACAAAGATGACCACAAACTGATCCAAATATGGCCTGAACAACCTATTCATCAGTCCATAAAAGCAGCTGGAGCATTTGTCAACCCAAATAACATAACCAAGAACTCAAAATGTCCATAACGGGTGTGAAAGGCTGTCTTCTGCACATCTGACTCACTGATCCTCAACTAATGGCATCTAGATCTCAAATCTATCTTGGAAAACATCGATGCTCCCTGCAGCTGGTCGAACAAATCGTCGATCCTGGGCAGTGGATACTTGTTCTTTACGGTGATTTGGTTCAACATTCGGTAGTCTATACAGAGCCGAAATGAACCATCTTTCATCTTAACAAACAGAACCGGTGCTCCCCAAGGTGAAACACTTGGATGAATGAATCCCTTATCCATCAGTTCCTGCAGTTGATTCTGGAGCTCCCTTAACTCAACAGGTGCCATCCTGTACGAAGCGTTGGAAATAGGACCTGATCTCGACACCAAGTCATTCACAAACTCCACTTCCCTATGTGATGGCATTCCAAGCAATTCTTCTGGAAAAACATCAAGATATTCTCGCACCACCGACAAGTCCTGAATCTCGACCACAGGTGAAGTAGAAATTGTCACACAAGCCAAATAGCCCACACTACCTTTTGGCAGATGATGATAGGCCTTGATAGCAGAAATCACTTTTCTAGGCTCACTTGGTCAGGTGCCTTGTACCATACACCAGCCTTGGCCTGGACACTCTGCCAGAACTCTTCTCTTGGCATAATCTATCACGGCTGAATGCTGTCCCAGTCGATCCATTCCTAGGATAACATCATAATCCTACATGTCCATCAGGATCAAACTGGCCTGAAAATTCCCGTCCCCTTGCTGAATATCAATTGGTCTCAAGTACCTCCACGCTAGACTGTGTTCTCCCAATGGGGTGACTACATCCAAGTGGAATGCCAGTCTGGATGACATGGTCCCGATCTCAGAAGTAGATAACTCAGAGACAAAAGAAAATGAACTCCCAGAGTCGAACAAGACTCGGGCCATCCAGTCAGCCACAAGAAAAGATCTTATAATCAACACATCATAATCATAATCATAATAAAAGACAGTGTTGATCACATCCAGGATCCCTCATTACAAGATAGGATTTAACTCACAAAGCAGTGCTAGTTCTCACCTTCTACCACATCTCTAGATTGACCAATATCTAGGGCAGCAATGGAGAATACTCTCCCCTTTGTAGGCTGACGAGGCGCATCATCTGCTGACTTCGGCTGACTGGGACAATCTTTCTGGTAATGTTCGAACTTCCCACAGTTGTAGCATACTACACTGTCTAAGTTCCTCTGCCTGTGCCAACACTGCGCCGCTACATGCCCCTTCTTGCCACAGACGTGACATGGTCCCACCTGTGGGCCACTACTGGACCCTACATGGCTGAAACCCACACTCTCTTCTCTATCAGATGTAGGTCGTTGCTTCCGCTACTTTCCAGAGCTGCCAAAACACCCCAAACTTGGCGCTCCAATCACTGACAGTCAGGAAACGGAGGGTCAAGAGACAGAAGGTTGAGAGACAGATTTTCTCTCCTTTTCCCTCTTAGGATACTCTTCCTGGAACAACCTACGATCATCCTCATAGCAGCTTGCAAGCTCAACAGCATCCGCTAAAGTCTGGCATCTGAAGCCAATAACTTTGGACCTCAACACAGGATTCAGTCCTTGCACCAACTTCTTGGCTCTGTTCTTCTCGGAAACTACAACCTGAGAGAACTGCTTCAGCCGAAGGAAGGACAACTCATATTCAGCCATGGTCTGGCTTCCCTGCTTCAGGTTCCTGAATTCTTGGTCCAACTTATCCCTCTTATGCTTAGGGAAAAGCCTCTCATAGAACTCCTCTTGGAATTCCTCCCAAGAGATCATCAGCAAGTCCGCATTTGGAAATTTAGTGCGGCGCACTGTCCTCCACCACTAATCTGCAGCACCCTTGAGCTGAAATGTCGCGATCCAGACCCACTTCTCCACTGGACACTCAATCCTCTCTAGGATCTTCTCCACTTCCAGGAACCAAGCCTCACACTCCTCTGGTGTGTCGCACCCATCAAAGGTCAGCGCATCTAGCTAGCGGAACTACTTAATCCACGGGTCTTCCTTCGACTCATCCTTGCTACTGTTGTCGAAAGACTAGGCGAAATCCCGCATCATCTTGCCAAACTCTCGTCTCATGCCCCTTCATGCACTATCCTCTCCCGTCTCAGAGTTGGGCACAGGGGCCTTGCCACGACTACGGCCTCGATAAGACATCTTCCTGCCAGCATAACAAAACACAACTACCAAAAATTCAAGTGCACGACTTTCTACTGTGTAGTCCTAGGGAGCCATTAGACTGGACATCACTGAGCCGGTACACAAGGTGTAACCTTAGCTCTGACACCACTTTGTAACGCCCTGGACCCGAGCACGTTACCTAAATTATAGTACCATAAGCAAAACTACACTAATTATAGTAAAATTAAATAACCGTAACTAAGGCTCACTTCTAGGAAACAATGTGCAGCTAGAAGCTTCGACTCGGCACCGGAACTCAACTACACACGATCTGCACTTAAAAACCAAACAAAGCATGTGTGAGTGACATCTAAGTCACCCAGTACGCGTCCCAAACACACAAACAACAAAATTATACAACATTACTAAAAAAAACAGCTTTTAGTTTATAAAACTTGATTTTCCTTTTTGAAAATTCATTTTAAAACATCATTTCCTTTTTCTTTTAAAATATCTGGAAATCGTTTCCAAAACCATATTCATTCTCAAAACTCATCTTTCTTTTTATTGCTTGGGATTCCTTCCCAAGACCAAAACCACTTCCAAAACTCATATCTTGAGAAACCGCATTTCCAACCAAATTCAACCAAAACACAATGCCTCTCGGGCTCAAAATCAAAATCATAAATACTGGCTGGTAACTGGTTAAAACACAATCATTATTTTATTCTAGGATTTTAGGACCATTCATAAGTGCAATCCTAGCCAAACCACATTTCTTTTTCATTTCTCGAAATCACATTCTTTTCTTATTCATTTTCACTTTTTCTTTATTGATGTTACCTTGATCAGGGGTAACTAGGCACACAAGCAGTAGGTGAAGACACCATTTCCCCTACCTCTCTGCATTACCGTGGTGAAAGTCCCCATGCGGGATGCCACTGCCCTGGCCAACCAGCCTCAATCTCTTTCATATAAGCACGGGGATACGTCTTCAATTGATGTCCCATCGGTGACCCGAACAACGAGGTTCAATGACCCAAGCTCAGCCTACACTGTCGGTGACTCGGACACCTAGATTTTGTATAGCCAGGCTAAGCCTACACTGTCATGAGCTCAGTGACCCGAACAACTAGGTTCAATAACCCAAGCTCAGCCTACACCGTCATGAGCTCGACAACCATAGTCGTATCTGACAATTGGTTTCATTAGAGCCTCATACTCCTACCACATTGTCGACACCAACTCCCGTGGTTCCTCAATACATTATTATTGCTTTATTTTCAAAACTCTTTAAGTTTTTCTTTTCAAAACCATTTTCATTTCATTCTCTTGGTTGCAAAAATCTTTTTCCATGCAACACCTAACCCTCATCTGGGGTCTCAATTCAAAATCATGAAAAACCATGCTTTAAAATCATAAATTGGGTCTCATGCCCATATTTACTCAAAAACCATACATCCAATCACTTTTATTCATTACAAGGGCTTTGAACCTAAAACTATTCCCAAATACACTTATTTGGCTCCCACATTCCTCCATGCCATTTACATGGAGAAAACACCACTAACACATGTGCATCGTCCATTTAAAACCTTTTTCTTTCATTTTATAATCACATTTATATATGCTAGGACCAGGGTAAAATCGATAAACCGAAAACCAGGTTCGGTACACCGAACATTTTTGGTATATCAAAAATCTCTGTTTCGATCGATCGGGTGATTTCGGCCTACCGAAACTAGGTATCTTGGCTTAATCTGACAGGGATTCGGTATGCCGAACCCAATTCGACATGCCGAATTGTCCGAGACTAGGGCACCTCCCCTGTTCCAGTCCTTGAATTCGTCGGAACTGGAAGCCTCCGGCGGACCCCCCAAACACATATCCCAAAATACAAGTAAATCATGGGATGTAGACCCTTGAGTCTACTTCAAAACCCCTCAAACCATTCATCAATCCATTCACTATGCAACTCACACGAAAATCATAAAGGGAAGAAGCTCGTATGAAACTACTATAGCATACATCTCTAAAATCCATACAAATCCACCAAATTCCATCCTAACTGCATGATTTCTACATGTTCATGCTATTTATCACATTTCCACCTATTCTACGATTTTTCTACAATTTTACATGCATTTTACTCCATTTTCATGCATTTAACATAATGAACAGAAAACATGGAAACGAGAAGGGAAGAGGGTCGCGTACCTCAGATGGAACTCCGACGACCTTCCTCACACACCGGCAAATCTCTTCTCGCCTCGGTGAAACTTTCTCCACCGGCAAATCTCTTCTCGCCTCGGTGAAACTTTCTCCACCGGCGAACCACGCGAACAACCACCTCCTCTGTCGCGTGTGTTGTTCTCCCTCTTCCTCTTCTCTCTCAACTGCCTTCCCTTCTCTTCCGCTCGCCTCCGCCCATCGCATCGGAAGGGACAGGGAGGCACGGGCTGGTGTCGCTGGTGGCATGGGCTGATGGAGGAAGGAGAAGAAGACAAGGATGGGGAGAACTTGTGAGTGAGAGAAGGAGAAAAAGGAAAGAAAGAAAAGAGGAAAGAACGGGCACGCAAATTGAAGCGACTGTGCATCCTCAAATTGGACTCCACATTGGTCCCAAATCACAACCAGGTGCACAGTAAGCCAACCAAATCCTCACAATCACAAGAAACAATAAATTATCAATTAATAAACCATTTATACAATATTACAATTAAATCACATGGTTTACAATTAAAATGGATAATCAGGCCCGAGTGTCACATTAAATTACAGGAAATTAAAAAGCTAAACAGAAATATCAACTACCAGGAATCTGTGTGTGCGGTTACGAGACTCCAGACTATATGCACGATGCTAAAACTCATCTCTTCATGTCTGCACCTGCAACCCAAAACTACGAAAAAGACGTGAATGACAAAAGTCACCCAGCATGTACCCTACAAAATCGATGAAAAAAAAACTTTAATTAATTTTCCTTAAAATCATTTCACAAATCATTTTCTTTAAAATCCCACAAACCAGGCGTACAGGGCCGAAATCACAACAAATGTGGCCCACACCGGTCAAAACAGCAGACAGGGCTCTACTAACCCAAAATCACAAACAAGGCTCTCAATAGCCAAAATCACACACAGTAAGTCGAGAAGCCCGATGCCAAGCAACCAATTCTGGCTACAAGCAGCCACCAAGGTGCACTAAACTACCACGGTGAAGCCACCCTATGTAGGGACGATCACCGTTCCATGATTCTCCCATCTGGAGAACCCTCACAAAGCCAACCACTCTGGGAAGGCAGTCTTGTCTCTCAAGACGCTACTAGCTACGGGGCACGTGTCCCACCCGCACTGAACACCACAGGGTATGCCTCCTCACGGTGTCCTCCACACGGTGCTCAGGAAGGAGTGTCATATCTCTACACCCAACAACACCCAAGCCTCATTACTCACAGCGACAGCAGGAGTATCATACGTCTCCGTCATGCCACAAGATATCTCAACTTGCGGACCACAACCCTAGCCTCGAGATGACAGTCAAGGAGTCTCATACCTCCAAGACCCAACAACTCTCAATCTCTGGTATCTTAGCCCCAGACCTCAACCAAGGAGACGTGCATGACCACCCAAGAATGTCGTCACATCCCCTGATCCTGACGACATAGTTCCACGGTGTCTCGGCTCGCACAAAGAAAATCAGGAAAATAATTTTACAAAACAGGCCAACCATTTCTTTGAAAACCATTTCCAAACCATTTTATATCTTTAGAAACTCATTCAGAAATCTCACAAAATGGCAAAACAAGTGTCCTACAAGACCACCACTGATGGCCCATGATCCCATCTCAAATGGGCAAAGCAAACCAATCCAAAAAACCCATGGTTATCACATTTTTTAAAATAGCTGGGCTCTAATTCGGCACACCAAAATGGGCTCGGTATAACAAAATCTCCAAGATCGGAAGATCGACCAAAATCAATCGACCAAAATAGGCACAAGCATCCAAAAAGGCAGACCGAAAACTTGACCTATCGACCAAACTAGGACACAATGATCAACACTCATGGTCAAAAATGGTAGACCGAAGAGGTTCGACTGACCGAATTTCGACTAGAGGGCTTAATCTGAGAGAAAAACGGCATACTGAATCATTTCCTATGAAACCAGAAAACAACCCAGGGCATCGACCCGCAAGATCGCCTAAAATTGGACCAAGGGGCGGACCCTCAAAACAAGTACCACAAAATCCAACTAAAACATATATGGTAGATCCTTGAGTCTACTCCAAATTCACACAAACAAAACCGAAATCTATTCACCATGCAAGGAGAAACAAATTCGAGAAGCCACAGGGTTCAGAACGACCTAAAACCACTCAACACCATAAACGACCATAAATGCTACCATAAATCATCATAAATTCACAATAAATTCTAGGAGTGTAAATTTACCTAGATTCCATGCATTCCTATCATTTTCTACCATTTTCATGCTTTCTACAATATCAAGTGAGGTGCGTACCTAAAATGAGCTCTCTGACGACCCAATGCCCAATCTCTGGCCAACTAGCCACCACTAGTAATCCACGAGTCACCCAGAGCTTCCTCAACCTCTGAAGCTCTAGCCACGTCATCGTTGAGCCACACGACCACCTTTGCCTCTCTTACTCTCTCTCTCTCTCTCTCACCGATGCACAAGATGGAGGAGGAAAACAGGGGGAAAACGCGAAGAATAATAGAGATGGGGAGAGAAGAGAGGGAGGGATAGGGAAGGAGGGGAAGGGTGAGGGTGAGGGGTGGGAGCAGGGAAGTGAGTGAGGTGGAGGGGAGGAGTGTGCCCAATGGAGGAGGAGGAGAAGGAAGAAGGAGAAGGGAGAAAGGTGGGGAAATAGGGGAGGGTGAGGTACAGGGGAAGCCTCCGACCGTTACTATATACACGCAGGAAGTAGCAGCTACGCGCATGGCCAACCACCACACATGCACACATGCACTTGCCCGTCACTAGTTGCCCTCCAACCACACCACGCACAACACAACCATCAGGCTCCAACACTAGCCAGTCACCAGTCATAACAAACGGTCCACAAACACAGGACCCAGACCCAAACCCACAAGCATAGTGTCACAATGCACAGTGCCAACCACGTGGGAACAAGTACAGGAACACACAAACAGAAGCCGGTCCACGAGGCCCAAGCCCAGAATCACAAAACACACAAACAAACTTCGGAACAGTAACACCCGTCTAGAAATAAATTCATTAAAATGTAAATAATTATAAAATGAATTTACAGGTGTTACATAACTTCTTTACGCCTAGCTCTAAGGCTAGGCGTAGTGTGAGGATCAAGGCCTCGTATTCTGCAACGTTGTGGGTGCTCATAGTGAAATTTAGTTGGACGGCTTGGGGGATGAGGACTCCTTCAGGGGTGAGGAGTGCTACGCCAATGCCTGCCCCTTGCCTATTCAGTGCTCCATCGAAGTAAAGAATCCATTGTTGGTCAAGTGGATCCACAACTTGTATCACCAATATTTCTCCATCTAGGAAGTCTATTTGGACAAGCCAGTAGTCTTCTATGGGTAGCTCCACCAGATGAGCTGCTATGGCTTGCCCCTTGACTACTTTCTGAGGTACATACTGGAAATCAAACTCAAGGAAGGGGATTTGCCATTTTGCCAACCTTCCTAAAAGAGCAAACTTCTCAAACATGTACTTAATTGGATCTATTTTTGCGATGCAACAAACCTTGTGAGTCAAGAAGTAATGCCTTAACTTTTGAGATACCCATACTAGTGCTAAGCAATGTTTTTCAATAGAAGTATATTTCTCTTCACATTCTAGGAATGTTCTACTTAGGTGGTAAAGGGCCTTCTCTTTCTTTCCGCTTTCATCATGCTAGGCAAGTACTATCCCGATAGAGGAAGAGGTAACTGCTACATATAACAGCAAAGGCCTCTCGATATGGATGCTGATAGGAAAGGAGGATTCATGAGGTAAGCCTTGAGCTCATCAAAAGACTTTTGGCAATTCTTATCCTAAACGAACTCTTTTCCCCCTTTTAACAGCTCATAGAAGAGCTTGCATTGGTCGATGTGTTGTGAGATGAATCTCTGGATGAATTGTAAACGCTTGATGAGTCCTTTGAGTGCCTTGATGTTCTAAGGGGGAGGCATTTGTGTGATTTCCTTGGCCTTTTGAAGGTCCACCTCAACTCCTATTTTGCTGATGATGAAGCCTAGTGATTTGTCGAACGTGACTCCAAATACGCACTTCTTCGGGCTCATCTTCAGTAGGTACTGCCTTGCTTTGCCTAGTACTTTCCTTAATGCCTTGAAATGTCCATCCCTCGTCTTTGACTTGATCAAGATGTCATTGACACAAACTTCCATGCAATCATGCATCATATCGTGGAATATGACCATCATCGCCCTTTGATATGTGACACCAGCATTTTGAGTTCGAATGGCATGACCACGTAACAAGATGTCCCCCACGGTGTAATGAACGACGTCTTTTCTTGATTTTATTCTACTAGCTTAATCTAGTTATAATCGGAAAAGCCATCCATGAATGATAGCATCTCATATCCCGCGGTATTATCGACTAACAGGTCGATATGTGGTAGAGGGAAGTTGTCTTTAGGATAGGCATCATTGAGATTACGATAGTCGATGAGGACTCTAACCCTCCCGTCCTTCTTAGCCATTGGCACGATGTTGGAGATCCACTTGGGGTACATAATCACTTAGATGAATTTTACTTTGTGGAGCTTGTCGATCTCCTCTTTGACTTTTAGTGCCAGCTTTGGTCTCAATTGCCTCCTGTAACCATGCCGGCGAGGAGATTCCGCAAAAGAATGCAAAATCGGTCGGCAAAATCACGTCGAAAAACAAAACAAAAGCAAAAATGCAGGAGTCGCCACCTAGTCTATTATGGAAGACGAGGAAAACCATAAACATGAAAAATCATGCAAAACAATAAGGACAGGTTTGCGAAAACTAAAAGAGGTGGGTAAGGATCCCTGTTACGCACGAGGAAGGTGTTAGGCACCCTCGCACGCCCGATAAAATCGGTCTTCTATGATTTCTCCAATGAAATGTTGGCTTTTCAGTCTCTTGCTAT
>JAMKQA010021555.1:0-13669 GCA_024699735.1 Posidonia australis
GAAATTAATAAATCCAAGCAGCATGCATTTAACATTGAAGTGGACACTACCAAACCATTTACTGATAACCATCCAAGAAAAAAAATTTGGGAGTTGGTTGTGCAGTTGGAAAGGAAAAGAGATTAACAGCAAGTAAATCACCTTCAAAAATTTGGGAGTTGGTCGTGCAGTCGTGCAGTTGGTCGTGCCGGCGTGAGGAGAGGATCGGGGGACGCCGGGACGGGGCCACGGGGGTGTTGGCTACGTCGCTGCTTCCCGGTGCCGTCGCGAGGAGGGAGTCACAGGAGAGAGTCGCCCGCTGCTTCCCGATGCCATCGCGACGAGAGGATCGGGGGACGCCGGACGGGGACACGGGGCCACAGGGGTGTTGGCTATGCCGCTGCTTCCCGGTGCCGTCGCGAGGAGGGAGTCACAGGAGAGAGTCGCCCGCTGCTTCCCGGTACCGTCGCGAGGAGAGGATCGGGGGACGTCGGATGCCCGGACGGGGCCACGGGGGTGTTGGCTGCGCCGCAGCGAGCTGCGGGAGTGCGGGACTGCGGGTAAATGTTAGGTTGAAAACTTAAAATGTTTATATATATTTATATTTATGTTAAAATGTTAGGGTTTAGGTAAATTTACTTAATTACCCCCAGGTTAATGGGTTAACGGGTACCCGTAGTATGCTACCCTGACCCTGACCCACTAAATTTATGGGTTAGGGGGTGATGGGTTAACGGGTCAACGGGTATATAAAAGTTCTACCCTAATCCGTTCTTAACGGGTCGGGTTGACTCGGGTTAACAGGTTATAACCGACCCATTTACAGCCCTATGTATGCGTCTTCATTTTCCCTTCCCCTACTACTATTCTTGTTCAAATCTGGAATCATGCTAGAATTTTGAGTTAAATGCATGAAAATAGATAATTTTGAGTTGGATGATGAATGTATGGGATTTTTTAGATTTTTCCATAAATTATGATGGATTTATGTTGATTTTCAAGAGACATGTTACAAAGTTTTCGAATGCATTCTCGAGCTTGTGATTTTTGTATCTCGAGATATATGTTGTCGTTTTCGATGAAACTTGTCTTAAATGAAAGTAGACTTGATATGCTAGATTATATGTTTTATGTGTGAATTGTGGTTCACCAAAAAAGGGTCCGTCGAAGGTCTCAATTCAGGTAAATGAGTGGCCAAAGGGTCAGACTCTGTCCCTAGAAAACGAGAATTTCGGTATGCCGTATAAGTTCAGTATGCCAAAATCTTATCATATTAGCCCCAAATGCTTAATTTCAGTAAACCGAAATAGTTCGGTGTGTCGAATCAAGAGATTTCGGTAGACCGTTTAATTTCAATCTGTCGAATCAAGGCCCAGATTTGTTCTGTCAAGATGTTTCCTCAATAAAGTAGTAATACTTGATTTATGTGTTTTTAGCATGTTTACTTAACAAGAATTTCTTGAGATTTAAGCAAGAAACATAGAGAAGTTAATTCAGAAAAGAAAAGTTTAACAGAAAAGATACCTATAATAGGAGAGATTCAGAATAAAGATTTCAAAGAAAAGATGTATGTTTTCAAAATAAAATTTCTAGAGTTGACCCCACTTAGAGAAACTAAATGCCTAGAGAAAGGTATTGAATGGGCCAGGTAAGATAACTCGTGAGTTCAAACACCAATAAAGAAAATGACGATGGGAAATACATCCCCTGCAAAAAGAAAATAATGAGAGCCTGTTGGCTCAAAGGGGCCTAAGAAGCCCAAAAGTGCGGCTTGTTGGTCGAAGTAGACGGTGGAATGTCCAATAGGGGGGACTTTTACCATGACAGCGTAGGAAATTGAGGTTGGTGCCTCTCTCTCCGTTTGTGGTCAGGTCACCCCTGATTAAGATAACACCAGAAAAGAAAAGCGTTTTCAAATTTGAGATTTAGAATTAAATTTAAGTTAAAATCGAGCTAAGTTTTGACTTTTGTGTTTTAGCTAGATTTTAACTAGACAAGACTAGAGTTTAAGGCTAGTTCTAACCAAAATTTGTGTTCTAGACAAATTTAAGATTCGTATTTTAGGCTGGACTCTAGTTCCAAAGTTGTTTTCCAGAAATGCATTAGAATAGTACATGAGATTTAGAAAAGAAAGAAAAGATTTGAAAATAGCATGATTTCTCCAATATTTCCTGAAAAGAATTTACCAGAATTCTTTTCCAGAGTTTTAGTTCTAGTAAGAACCCAGAGTAGATAAATGCAAAGAAAGATTTCTGGAAAAGTTTAAGAAAACTTTGGAAAACCTAGAATTTAGTTCATTAGTGTTTTTCACCGTATATTCCGTGAGCACGTACTGGGTGACTTTGAAGTCACTCAAGCGTGTTTTTACTTTGTCTTATTTTTAGGTGCTTAATTGGAGTACAGTCTAGTCTGATGTTCAAACATAGGAGCCACTAACTGCACACATAGGATCTAGGTAAATTACAGTTTAATTTCTTTTTATAAGTGTATTAATCCTAATATAGTAGCTTAGATTCTGTAGCACCGGGTTTAGGAGCATTATACATTAGACTTACGGATATGAGGTACATGTTATGTCTACACGTTTTTGACCAATGTGTGGTTATGTTGAGATTTCAATAGATTTAATAGTGCATTTTTTATGCATGTCTTTGTGACTCATATGCATCATGATTTCAAAGATTTTTTGTAAATTTCTCAGACATCAATATTGGAATTCCGATGTTGTTTAGAATAGTGGATTTCAAGTTAGATTTTCATTAGATTTCAAGTATTGTGTGGCTAGACATGCACCAATAATTTGGTGCATCATGTTTTTGTATGATTTTGACATTCAATATTTATATTATGATGTCAATCTCAAATTTATGGTTTTTACAAGTTGAGGTGATATGTCTTGTCTGTGTATTCTACAAGCGTGTTTTGGTATAGTTTCTAGGTGTTTTGCATAAATATGTTCTGCCTTAAATTACTTTAAGTTTTGTGTTTTTAATAGATGTGTGTTAGGTGACTTTTTAATGATCAATTATGTATATTTGTTTTGTATTTTACAATTACTTTAAGTTTTGTGTTTTTAATAGATGTGTGTTAGGTGACTTTTTAATGATCAATTATGTATATTTGTTTTGTATTTTACAGCTACAAATTTGAAGATGGTTTACTTGCTAATGTTATAGAGAAGTTCACTCTCTCACACATCAAGAGTTTTGAGTAATTGTTCTGCTGTAGTCGTTATTATTAATGTTATGGTATTTGATTTTGAATTCAGATGTTATAAATTATGATATAACAAATAAAAAATTATGTAAATTATTAAACGAGTAGCAGGACGTCGCCGGTCATCGGAGACTTTATTGGTCTAAATGAGCCCTCCACAAGTAATTTTGTGCAATAGTAGTAGTTGACTTGATAGACCTGCCATAGCAACGCCGCGTGAGTGTGTGCTAGTTAGTAGCTGCATTTTCATAGTTGTTGTTGGATATGTGGAATATGCTTGATTTTGGGTCCACGGATCCAATTATGATGCCTGAGTTCTTTTTTATATATCAAAAACTTTTAAATCTTTAAGATTACATGTATAAATTCTTATTAGTTTTATTCTATATATGAGAAGACAGTGTATGCTAGTTCCTTGCTCTTTCGCTCCTACTTAGATCCTAAGGGAATATTCGTTTATTTCCGTACAGTAGTAATACACTGCAGTAATACCGATTCCTAGTTCCTATATCTACTTCTGTAAACCAGTCAGTCTAGCAGAGTATGTAGCGCTCTTGTTGTTGATTCATTCCTCCGCAACGGACGAACGAACGAACAAACAAACAGAGATTTCATATATGGAAGGCTCATCAGGCTTTGATTCTGATGTTGGTCGTCGGACAAGTTACTGGCGCTGGAGGAAAGATGACTTCTTCCCTGAGCAATCCTTCCAGAGCTGGGCCTCGTACAGGTCTGCTCTCCGCCAGACCCCTCACCGATTTAAGGACCGCCTCCTTGGTCGCTCCACCGACGCCGCCGAGCTGGGGACCCTCCGTGCCCGGAGTGAAAACGACATGAAGCGCTGCCTCACTTGGTGGGACATCACCTGGTTTGGGTTCGGCTCCGTTGTTGGTGCTGGCATCTTCGTCCTCACCGGTCAGGAAGCCCACCAACATGCTGGCCCTGCCATCATCCTCTCTTACGTCGCGTCCGGTGTTTCTGCCATGCTTTCCGTCTTCTGCTACACAGAATTCGCAATTGAGATCCCCGTCGCGGGTGGGTGCTTCGCCTACCTTAGAGTCGAGCTCGGCGACTTCGCTGCTTTCATCGCTGCCGGCAACCTTCTTCTCCAATGCATCATCGGTAACGCCGCCGTGGGTAGAGCGTGGACCTCGTACCTTGCCACGCTCCTTAATCGCGAGCCCAAGTCCCTCCGTATCGAAGTCGGTAGCCTTGCCAACGACTACAACCTCCTCGACCCCATCGCCGTTGGCGTCCTCTTGACGACCGGGACAATTGCCGCGGTGAGCACGAAAAAGACGTCCTACTTGAACTGGATCGCGTCCGTCGTCCTCGTCGCAGTCATAATCTTTGTCATAGCTGCCGGTCTTTCCTATGCCGACGTCAACAACCTGACTCCATTCGCTCCTTACGGAGCCGAGGGAGTCTTCCATGCCGCGGCAATCGTTTACTTCGCCTACGGAGGGTTCGACAACATCGCCACTATGGCGGAGGAGACGAGAAATCCGTCGAGAGACATACCGTTGGGTCTTCTTGGGTCGATGTCGGCGATCACCATAATCTACTGCCTCATGGCTCTATCCTTGAGCATGATGCAGAAGTATGCATCTTCTGCAACTCAAAACCAATAAACTATGTGATTTATGCTAGAAATGTTTCTTACGCAGTTAAATAATTTCATGTATGAACATGATCAACCATTAATACATGCAACAGGTACACCGATATCGACAGCGATGCGGCCTTCTCAGTGGCGTTCCAGAGCGTGGGGATGAAATGGATGCAGTACATCGTGGCAGCGGGAGCGCTGAAGGGGATGACAACGGTTCTGCTGGTTGGAGCCTTGGCAGCCGCACGGTACACAACCCACATCGCCAGAGCGCACATGATCCCTCCCTTGCTGGGACTAGTCCATCCCTGGACCGGAACGCCCATCTACGCCACGGCGATGGTGACGCTCAGCAGCGCATGCTTCGCGCTCTTCTCTAACCTCGACGTCCTGGCGAGCTTGCTGTCCATAAGCACCCTGTTCATCTTCATGCTGACAGCGGTGGCGCTGCTGGTCCGGAGGTACCACGTTGTCGGCGTCACCACGAGGCCGGAGATGCTCAAGCTGGTCGGGCTGCTGATGCTGATAGTGACGTCTTCCATGGGGATCTCGGCTTACTGGGGTCTGAGGCCTAACGGGTACATCGGGTATGTGGTGACGGTGTCAATGTGGTTGGCGGGGACTGCGGGGCTGTCGGTGTTGTTGCCGCAGAGACGCACGCCCAAGGTGTGGGGCGTGCCGCTGGTGCCGTGGCTGCCATCGCTCTCCATTGCCACCAATATGTTTCTCATGGGATCATTTGAGTACAAGTCGTTTGTGAGGTTTGGGCTGTTTACAGGGATCATGCTGCTCTACTACATCTTCTTCGGTGTGCACTCCACTTATGACATGGCTCGTGGTGATAGCTGCGACGATTGTGTCCAGAAGCAGCAACAGGACGTTGAGAAACCAGCAATTAATAATGCTGATGGTGATAATGTTCTTGTTACTGAAGAAGAAATAGGAGGGGGAGAATATGGAATTAGAAAGAACACTGTGATCCCCCAAGGACCATAGTTGATGAGCAACTGGTATTAGAAACACCAGATCGATCAAGTTGGAGTTTATCTGTTACGTTCTAGTATACTAGTGTCCTACTTATGTGGTAGGTAATGATACTTAACATTATGCATTTGGCTGTTTATGTTCGATTTGAAGTCAATATTGTAGTTTATAATAAATATCTGTTTCCAGATCTTGTGATCAGTCTTAATTTTCCATAGAGTAATTTTTGGCTCATTGCCAGAATAGGAAAACATAGCACACCCACGCACAAGTAAACAGATCAAATTATTAATAACTAAAAGGAAAATGAGAGCGACCTCCCACCGTTCCATAAGAAAAGTACCATTGGCGCAAACCGAGAAGAAGAAGAAGAAGAAGAATTCTAATTTTGATTACAGAACTTTGATTTGATTTTACAAGAGACATGGTAAGAATTTAACCAGCTGCTTGCAAATAACAGAGCGTATGCTTTGATTTCTCTCGTGTATCTTTTTTTTTTTTTTCGAAATTGATAGTTTAAATTAATATTAAATCAGTACTTGACTATGATAACACCACCAATGAAAATGTCCAAAATAACAAGCCACAATATTGACCAAAATATTACAGACCTAATTAGTATTATTCTTCGATCTCATCTCAAAAGAATTCTCGCACATCGTATTCTTCCAACTCCGCTGGGACAGAGTTTATTAGCCTTTTTTTTTCATCTTAAAATAAATAAACTAGTCTTTTCTATAGGAAAGAAAGAAACGATAGCAAAAGGAGATGGTTGTAGGCTTCTAGCAGAGGACTAAGTGTAGAAATTGCAGTAGCAATCAGTTGCAAAAGAGGAAGAAGAAGAAGTAGCAGCTTGCGGATGGCAAGCATGATTATGAACTGGAGGAGTAAAAAGAAGATGAATAAGAAGAGTCAGAAATAGGAATGGTTTGCGGTTGTGTTTCTCCTGTTCAACCTTCGCATGCTATCCAAAGTCAATCCCAACGAGTGGTGTGGATGAAAACCATTCGATTCGGTTTTTATTTCTTTAAATATACGAGAGATGTCATGTGAAATTTTTTCGATTGCTTGGAGATATTATTATTAATTAATAAGGATATTTTTTTTTACTTAAATACCCTCAAAAGGTCGTGTATTTACTCCTATATCCTTGATAATACCTACTTACTTGTCTAACCTCGTAAAATTAAATGTTATACTCTAATACCTTCGTTGTTATCTCCCTTCCCTTAATCCATGTTAGATCTCTAACTACAATTGTAAGAAAACTGTAACACTGAAATGAAACCAACACGTAACCTAAACCTCCTTTATTTCCATCTCCCGCGCGTCTAACTTTACTTCGTAACCCCATTCCATCCTTTCCTCCTTCTTGAGCAATTGCTTTAATGAGTCAAAGAGGAGGAGAAAATTAAGAAAACAGGAAATGATTTGTGTAGTTGTTTAGAGGAAAATTTTTCTGTAGGCACTCCATTTATTTTAATTTTCTCTTTTTTAAAATAAAATCTAATTATATAATCAGTTAATCTATAATATAATCTAATATGTGTTAAGGTTTCATCCTATTCTGAGTTATATTCACCGTTAAATTTTAATCTAAAATTTAAGGGTTAAAATTTGACAAAATATGTTGAAACTTAAGACCTTTAGATTAGAGTTTAATGGTTGTTTGATTTAAATGAAAATTTCACTATGTATTTATGGATATCTAATAAGTATATCTATACGATTATTTCTTCTTTTTTATGTCTTTATGAAAAATAAAAAGTTACCAACATACTCCTTATATATAGACACCTACATAAAAAATGTTCCCTTAAGAAAAAGGCGTAAAAGCAAGAAGTAGATTGTAAACGTATGAAAGGAAAGATAATATAGTCATTCAACATGCACTCAATGAATCCTCTCTACCTAAATCTGATAGATCACTTGTCAAGGCACTATTTGGCTATAATCTTGAAAAGACAGATTCTTTCATAATCAAATATTAACCAGAAGCATTGCCAAACCATGGTCAATATGATAGATTATGCATGTAAGTCGAGACAAAATTAATTATAGGCGAATACTTTGTTTGAAAATCCAACTTTAGATTAATTACGAGAGAATTTAACTTTTACTTCACTTTTTATACTAAAATCAAAGTCATAATCCTACATTCAAATAAATTCAATATTCTCCATATTTTACACTCATAATCTTACAACTATTCTACCTCGACTTACATGCACAGAATTAAGATTTTATATCTAAAATCTATTTCAAAATCATATCCAAATGGAGCATTAGGTTAAGAGAGGACTCCATCTAATCAAATACCCTTATATATAGAAAAATTTGATCCTACTTAACATAAGTCGGGTCTTAAATCTCTAAATTGTTAGATTTATATCTTATGAAATCTTATTATCTGATTATTATACTAAACAAGGACGTGCTTCCTTCCAAAATTTTAAAAACTAAAGAGATAGGGAAATAGTTATCTTTTGCACTCATGTTTTTTTGAATTTATTTATTAGTTTTTAAAATTTTAAATTCCTCCAATATGTCTCTGTAGATATTTCGTTTTCGCATTTTCAAAAGTCGATCAAGGATAGGAAACTTTGAAGCGCCTTAAATCACATAACTAAGGATATTTAACACATCTTCTAGATTTTCCATATTTTATTTAGAAACATTACTTGATTCAAAGTCGTTAGCTGTGGCAGAACTAACATACTCAAACTAGTGGCAAGTTTAAATACCTTGAACATTTTTCTTGATTCGAGATCGTTAATTGTGGCAAAGCTAACAAACTCAAACTAATAGTAAGTTTGAGTACCTTGAATATTTTTCATTAATGTGAATATGTTGTTGTGGCAGAGCTAATACTCTCATTCTACTCAAACTAATGACAAGTTTAAGTACCTTAAACATTATTTAATGTGAGTTTATTAACTGTGGTTGAGTTAATACTATCGTTAAACTCAAATTAGTGACATATTTGAATATTTTAATATTAGGAAAATGTTTTTATCATTTTATGGATTTTTTGAGATTATTCTGGACTTTTAATACATCTTTTTGAATTAATATAAAAGACAAGAGAAAACTGCAAAAAACCTAGTAGTAGCCTATTAGAGTGGTACCAACTTTTGAATTAATGTGCAAGTATTGAAGAAGCTAGTGAAAAACTGCAAAAAAAACTCAACTGGAGCCTATTAGAGTGGCACCGACCTTTGGATTAATGTGCAAATATTGAAAAAAATTAGAAAAAAACTACAAAAAAAACTTAATTGCCACTAAGACTGGTGATTAATTTAGTTGCTAATGAGACTGACGACTTAGTTAGTTGTCACTAAGACTGACAACAACCTTCATTTAATATTTTTCCAGTACTTTTAAGATCTCTCGGACTCTAAAATATTCGATAATATTTTATAAAGCATTTTAATACGTATTTGGAAATAATTATTATTTATATTAAATTCTATAATATTAAAAAAGGACAAATTAATAAATTAATTTGGAAAATCGTTTAAAATAATCTAAAAGTGGTTAGTTCTAGTTGTTATCTTAAATTAATTTCTAGAATGATATGGACAAATAAAATAGAGATAATATATTTAGATATTAATTTTAAAGACATAATCCTTTAAAATAATATCTATAGTCTTTTGAAAATTGCAACTAATTGAAGAAAATTCTAGAAAATCAATGACATCCACTTTAGACTAATATATTTTTTATTGTAGATTTTTTGGAGATAAAAACTAAAAATTTAATTTATTTATAACATTTTTAAATATTATAACTATATCTAAATTGAAATAATATTAAAATGTGAAGATAATCCAAAATATATAAGAAGTTACGAATTTATACCAATTCAATATATCCACAAAACTAATTAACCTCCCCAATGAAAGTATAGAAGATATTTGTTTTAAATTGAGTTTACTTAATAAGTACACTTGTGTTCAAATTCAAAATTCATTTTAAATATATTTTTGTTATGGAAAAAAATTTAAAAATGGGTATTAAGTCCTAAATGGTTTCTAAGTTCATAACAAATTAGTTTGAAATTTAAATTTTAAATAATTTGAGTTTTGAGGTTCGTTGCCATTTCCATCGTGACTACTTTGAAACCATTATTATTTTTTATTTTTAATGAATTTTCCACTTCAAGAAAAATAAAATATCTATGCAAAATATTTGATTTAAAATTTCAAAATTTTAAATTTGGATTTAGATTTAAAACTAAATAATATCTACTTGTTTTCAATGATATGACATCAGAAAATATTATATAAAACCCCTAGATCTAAAGTTTGAGAGGAGGCTTTTAGGGAGAGACATTTTTGGAGTTTTTTTTAGAGAGACCTTTTCAAAAGAGAGAAATCTAAGTTGTTGAGAGAGTGTTTTGTGAGAGCCATATAGAGGAGAGATTCTAAGAGATCTTTAGTCAAAACTCTATCAAATTCTTATGAGAAAACCCACATCCATTCTAAGCAAGACATGCCTTCGAAGTTCTATCCATGACTTCGCTTGCTTAGCCTCACATCACGTAACACAAGGGTAAAGAGAGTATTTATTTCAATCTTTATTTTATTAACATCATTGTATTCTTAAATAGATCATCACATATGCATGTAGGGAATCACTTATCATTTAGTATTATTTACATTTATTTACGTTATTTATCATTTTTTCAAATTTATTTACTACACTTGTAAGCTAATCTAAATCTATTTTATCTATTTCAAAGGAAAGGAATGTGCCACGTAACATGAAAATGTCATTGGATGATAACCTGCCGTCAATCCGGTGAATTAGGAATCCACATCCGCATCTCTCGAAGACACCTTATCAACCACCATCCCGAATCATTAAGTGGTGATCACAAGTGTCAGCGACAAACGTAGAAGCACCAGTGTCACCAACGACACACCTCAAATCTATGTTCCATAATCTCTTTCTTTTATTAATTATTCTTAATTTTCCTCCACTTTATCCAATCTCTCTCTCTCTCCAATGAAAGCTTCCATCTACAACTTTCAATAAATCAAAAAATTATAGGAGTATGATTTATTAATGATGAATGTTTCTTAACTTTTCACCTTTATTAACATCTCTTAATAAATAAATAAAAGAAGAAGAAAATTTTAATGAGTAAAATAATTTATCCATTTTAAAGTATCTTAGTCTTTGCATAAAATAATCTTTTCATAAACTTGGTCTTTTGTATATAAAACAATTTGTAATAGATTTTAAAATTGTATCTTTTGCAATCACAATATATATGTGTATATTTATGTTTTATAATTTTTCTTTAGATCACAATCATTAAATTAAAGTTTCAATATTCTAAACTTTATTTGTAAAGAACACGAAAAATAATAATTTTACATCTCAACGTTTGCTCTTCATTTTTTGTGAATTATAATTGCTTATTATTTCTTATTTATTTTTCCCATAGGATTGTCAAACATTCACTTATTTATGTTTATTTTTTTGACCCATGTTTATAAAAACATTATAAATGTTTATAGGTTGTTTTTGAATTAAAACTAAGTTCTACAAATTTTTTCCCTACAATGTCTAGAAAAACATAAATATGTTAGCATGTAAAGTTTTCAACTACTATTAACACTTTTACATTTTTTATTTTTTTAAAATATTTTCATAATATACAAAAAAATGCAATAATTATTTTTTATTTATAGCTTAGATCAAGGACTAGATGGCATGATGTTAAACAAGTGATATGATATTAAATTAAATTAGAGATAGAAGTTAGACAAAAAAAAACTTACAAATGATAGTTAATTTCACGTAAACAACAATCTTAGGAAACTAATACTTTGTTTTCGGACTTTGTATTATTTCTCTTGATAATGGTTTATTCATAAAGTAAGTTATAATTAATGTATGAACACAACATTTTAGAATCCAGATTGTTACTATGAAGTTGTATAAATTTTTATTTTTTAGTTATTTTAAAATTATTTTTATATATTTGTGATATCTAGGATTAATGTGTATATAAACCTGTAATGAATCATTTTTTTCACTTTTTTTAGTATTTCGCTCGTACCATATACCATGAGGGGGGGCTGGTGGGGCCACACCCAATATTTTGGGTTATATTATATCGATTCCCCATGCATCGTTCGCTATATCGTACGTAGGGAAGAAGGAAGGAGGAAGAAGGAAGAAGGAAGAAAATCAGCTCGTGTCTTGTTCTTCCGCTGCACAGCTGACGAGCTGTCTGAGCTTGGTTCTCATTTCTCACCAGGTGCTTCTGTTGATCAAGTCAGAGATACCAGCTGGTACCATTACCAAGACTCACACACACAGGCCAAGCATGCCAAAACAAATCTGAATTAAAACTGAAAAATAAAAGCTTAATTTGTATACATGTAGACGTCATCAGACATGAAGAGATGGATCGATCTATGTTTTGTTACTTCAATATCTTAACATGCAACATATATATGATCGTCTTAACGATCAGCATGCAGCTTTGGCAATTAGCAGAATTAAGATGAAGAAACCAGTTAAAAGTAGTCATCATCATCGATCTCTTTGCATGTACTTTCCTACGTATTGTTTCATAACTAAATTTCAAGGTATCAACAAATCTCTAAGAAACTCTGCCTTCCTGGTCCAACACACTACCACTAATTTTGTTGATCGGTAGTTTCTTTCCATCCTCCAAATTAACAAAGAAGAAAAACAAGAAGAAGAAGAAGAAGAAGAACAACAACAACAACAACAACAACAAAGAACAAAGAAAGCAAGCAGCATTGACTGTCGAATATTATACAGTAGTGATCGATATTTAAGGAAGCGATGCTGATGCCTTGAAGAACTGGCGGCAGTAGAAGAAACCAACGGTGTCTGGATTAACTTCGTTGTGGCAAAGGGAAGAACCAGAAGGAGGAATGTAGAAACCCTTCGGAAGCATCGAGCTGAATCTCCTGCTGTTCCTGTTACTGCTTGGTTCGACCACAGTACTACTCCTCGTCGAAGACCGACGACCTGCCATCGTTGCCTTCTTCCTCACCTTTTTCTTGATTCCCTTTGCACCACCAACCACCAGCTGCTGCTGCCGCTCTGTATGGGAGGGAGAAGAGGTAGAAGACTCCTGAAGCCGGAGATGTTTAAGCTCCGGATGGATCTTCTTGTGATGATGCCGTTGATGATGTACATGCCGATGTTCCAAGAGAGGAGGAGGTGGAGGAGGAGGAGGAGGAGGAGGAGAAGAAGAAAGAGCACTGGTTCTGGTACTGGAACCGTAGGAGATCGTTGCAAACACTAGGATTGTCCAGAGCAGCAGAAGCTGCAGCAATGCTGCAGTTGTGCCCAAGAAAGTACCCATCGCCCTGTGCCTGCCGTGAAGATGACAACCGATGATCATGGTGATGCATGCACTCATAGATGATGATTCTGGGAGAATGCACACTAACCAAGAAGATGCAGTTCTTGAAATCAACGGAACTACGGAAAAAGAAAAGAAAGCAATGGATCGAGGGGGAGAGGAGATGTGGAGGTGGTGGATGGTACGACACAAGTGGATCCTAAATTAGATACATCATGATGTTAATATGACTTGAATTATGATTCGAGATTGTTGAATATGACTTAAATTATTATTGTTGAATATGACTTAAATTATTATTGTAATTATGGGACAAATTAGTCTTTTGAATCTAGTATATATATGTTAGGATTCCCATTGTTATGCTCAACACCCTTTTGTATCTTCAATTACACATAGTGAAGAACAGCCTCTCCATTCGTGGACGTACCCAATTCGGGGAACCACGTAAATCGATGTCTTGTGTGATATTGTTTGTTGCTGATTTGGGTTTGGCAATTAGTTTTCTCTTCTCTCCA
>JAMKQA010021556.1:0-17025 GCA_024699735.1 Posidonia australis
GAATTTTGAGTTGAAATTTGTGTTTTTTGGATTTTAATTAAAGTTTTGGGTTCAAATTAGGGTTTTTTAACTTAATTAAATGACTTTAGGGTTTTTTTAGGGTTTTTTGAGTTTAATTTTGGTTTTCCTTGAAATTAAATGGATTAAAGTGGTTTAAAAATGGATTTTATTTGGATTTGACTTTAATTAGGGTTTTCACTTGATTAATTTGGATTTTAAATGTTTTTAAGTGGATTTTGCTTGATTTTAATTAGGGTTTTCACTTGATTAATTTGGATTTTAAATGTTTTTAAGTGGATTTTGCTTTATTTTGATTTTAATTAGGGTTTTACTTAATTAATTAGGGTTTCAAATGTTTTTAGGTTGATTTAAGTGGGTTTTGTTTAATTTTGATTTTAATTAGTGGTTTTTGCTTGGATTAAGTTAGTGTGGGCTTGTGTGGGCTTGTGTGGGTCTAGGGTTCTGATGGAGTTAGGGTTTAAGGGCGGTGGCTGCAACCAGAACATCTTCTAGAGGAGCCTGCTGCCAAGTGATTGCAAAATCGAGGTGTCTACTGATGCCCCTCCCTGAGCGAGGTCGAGGGATGGATGGAACTGAGACCAACGCTAAGGGTTGACAAGACACCCCGCTTGAGTCCGCGGGGGAGTAGTATTTACTGTTTGGCTATGAACCACTTTTTCGGCGGATGCACCGAAAGTCATGATTCGGGGCCATGCATGATGCTAATGCAAAGGGTTGACCCTAATGTCTGGATAATGCATGAAGGTGATGCTGATGCAAAGGATGATGCTGGTGACGAGCAGGTAACTTGCCAGCTCACGCAGGGGAGCGCAAGGCATTTCTGGACTCGTACCAAGGGATGACAAGACTGCCAGGCTAGTCGCACGACAAGGGAACCTTGCAAATGATAGACCTTTCGACCAGAAAGGATGCACGGCAAGAAATCAGACTCGCCGACAGAAGAAAGACTGATGACGGATGTCCACCGGATAATTTAGGGGGTATCAGCCCACTCCTGACAAGATGACAGTCGTCAGCCGGATAGTTCATGCTATCAGCTCACTCATGACAAGATGACGGTTGTCAACCGGATAGTTCGGGGTATCAGCCCGCTCCAGACGAGAGATTGATCGTCACTCGGATAGTTTGGGGTATCAGCCCGCTCCTGACCACCACCAGTCCAGCCGACGAACAACTTATCAAAAGAATGTACGGCAAGACATCAGACTTGCCGACCGAAGATAGACGGGTGACGGTTGTCAACCGGACGGTTTGGGGGTATCAGTCTGAGGAAAGGGGCATTAGGTAAGACTATAAGACTTGCAAACTGAGGGATAAGGTGTGATAAGTTGAAAAACCTATCAACAGGATAGTTTGGGTTATCTACCCAAGGAAAAAAGGAAGATAGACTGCTCTGATTCCATCCGTTCAAAGCAGAACTCAAAAACCAAAGGGGTGGCACCGAGATTCGTCCGTCTTGATCGAACCTGGGATGGGACAATCTAGACTCCGCCCAGTAGTCTAGAAGAAGATGGAAAAGGGCCATGAATCTGCCTGTCAAGGTCGAAATTCAAAGGCAACGGGTGGCACTAAGATTCGTCCGTCCGGATCGAACCTGGGATGGGACCATCTAGACTATGTCCGGTAGTCTAGAACAACATGGAAAAGTGGCCTTGAATTCGCCTGTCAGGGACAGAATTCCAAGGCAAAGGGGTGGCACCGAGATTCGTCCGTCCGGATCGAACCTGGGATGGGACCATCTAGGCTCCGTCCGGTAGTCTAGAAGTAGATGGAAATGTGGCCCAAAATCCGCCGATAAGGGTCAGAATTCAAAGGCAAAGGGTGGCACCGAGATTCGTCCGTTTGGATAGAATCTGGGATGGGACAATCTAGACTCCCTCCGGTAGTCTAGAAGAAGATGGAAAAGGGGGCTTTGAATCCGCTAGTCAGGGTTGGAATTCAAAGGCGAAGGATGGCACCGAGATTCGTCCGTCCAGATAGAATCTAGGATGGGACAATCTAGACTCTGTCTGGTAGTCTAGAAGAAGATGGAAAAGGGGGTCTTGAATCCACCGGTCAGGGTTAGAATTCAAAGGCAAAGGGTGGCACCAAGATTCGTCCATCCAGATAGAATCTGGGATGGGACAATCTAGACTCCGTAGGCGAATTCAAGGCCCCCTTTTCCATCTTCTTCTAGACTACCGTACGGAGTCTAGATTGTTCCATCCCAGATTCGTCCATCCAGATAGAATCTGGGATGGGACAATCTAGACACCCTCCGGTAGTCTAGAAGAAGATGGAAAAGGGGGGCCTTGAATCCACCGGTTAGGGTTAGAATTCAAAGGCAAAGGTTGGCACCGAGATTCATCCGTCCGGATAGAATATGGGATGGGACAATCTAGACTCCGTCTTGTAGTCTAGAAGAAGATGGAAAAGGGGGGCCTTGAATCCACCGATCTGGGTCAGAATTCAAAGGCAAAGGGTGGCACCGAGATTCGTCCGTCTGGATAGAATCTGGGATGGGAAAACCTAAACTCCGTCAGATAGTCTAAAAGAATATGGAAAAGGGGGCCTTGAATTCGCCGATCAGGGTCAGAATTCAAAGGCAGAGGGTGGCACCAAGATTCGTCTGTCCAAATAAAATCTAGGATGGGACAATCTAGACTCCATCCGGTATTCTAGAAGAAGATGGAAAAGGGGGCCTTGAATTCGCCTGTCAGGGTCGGAAATCAAAAGCAAAGGGTGGCCCTGAGATTCATCCGTCCAAATAGAATCTAGGTTGGGACAATCTAGACTCCGTCCGGTAGTCTAGAGGAAGATGGAAAAGGGGGCCTTGAATCAACCGGTTAGGGTCGGAATTTGAAGGCAAAGGGTGGCACCAAGATTTGTCCGTCCAGATAGAATCTGGGATGGGACAATCTAGACTCCATCCGGTAGTCTAGAAGAAGATGGAAAAGGAGCCTTGAATCTGCCTGTCAAGGTCGGAATTCAAAGGCAAAGGGTGGCACCGAGATTCGTCCGTCTGAATAGAATCTGGGATGGGACAATCTAGACTCCGTCCGGTAGTCTAGAAGAAGATGGAAAAGGGGGCCTTGAATCCGCTTGTCAGGGTCAGAATTCAAAGGCAAAGGGTGGTACTGAGATTCGTCTGTCTGGATAGAATCTGGGATGGGACAATCTAGACTCTGTCCGGTAGTCTAGAAGAAGATGGAAAAGGGGGGCCTTGAATTTGCCTGTAAGGTTCGCGATTCAAAGGCGAGGGGTGGCACCGAGATTCGTCCGTCCGGATCGAACCTAGGATGGGATACTGGGATCCCTCCTACCTGGTACAGAAGCCTATGACGACTTCGTTTGTCTAGTCCTTGGTGCCAAACTGAAATAACAATCTCGGTTATTTGCTGGGTACACCTTAGTGCCAAGTTGACAGGAAAAGAAGTCAGAAGTTTGAACTAGCCAAGCACTTGTTACAGTCATGACAATTCCAGCTTCAATTCAACCATAAGCATCCAATCAAACTAATACAAGTGTTTCAATGACCCAACTATAGTAATGGAATACAATGCAGTGATTATACTATTCAACAAATTATACGGCATTGATATCAAGACTCTGCATCATCCCTGGACCTCTTAGAGCCTCTAGCTTTGGCAAACAGTGTATGGCTTGGAGGTGCTCCATAGATCGGCCAGGTTTCTTCTATTTCAGCTTCATAATCAGCTGAACAACCCTTCCCTTTTATGACTGCGAGGCTGTCCAATAGAATGGAGCCATTTAACAGGCGTGATAGCTCCTTAGTCATGGCATAAGTGCTCAAAGTGTACTCCTGAAAGTGAGCTGGCATTATCCCTTGAACGAAGGAATCCTATTGGTATCCAAATTGCCGCATCACCTAAATTGGAGGATACTCAACACCACCGGTCAGCCCTGATAGGATGACAAGTTGCATATCGGTAGTATTGAAGAAAGCCTCAAAATTATGAGTTGCCAAAGAAATGATGTGCCAGGTCACCTTGTCTTCTGTCAAGCTCTCCAGCCACTTACACTCCTTGTGAACTGATGTGACGGTGCGAGCATGACTGCATTGACAAGAAGATTGGAAGGCTGACCGTTGAGGGCGTAAGATCTCCATACCCAAATGAGCGGCCAACCACACTTGTACAAAAGCTCTGCAACCATAGAAATGTCGACAACGACGTAATGATCGATCTAGGGCACGGTAAGTCTCTGCCAGGATAACTGGAGCCAAGTCCGTTTGATGGGTTACCACTTCTAAAGCAATCTCTGCAACCTCGATGATCACAACGGTTCAACCGTGGCAGAAAACTAGCTCGCTTAAGAAGCGGACCACAAAACCTCTCAGTCATAGCTCATCACCTAGGGAGGTACGCATCTCGACCACCTTGTCAAAGTACGCCAATTGTAACATTGGAGTTGGCCCATCAGTATAGATGAGTTGATCACCACAATCGCCAGTTGACAGGCCAGTCAGTTTACTGAATACTGAGGAGTATCTGCCTCGCCGCATAAACACAGTAGGCCCCATAAGCTTATGCAGGCAACAGATCTGGCAGACTTCCTCCAAAGTGGGAGTCAATTCGATTCTTCCGAAGTGGAACACATGGGTAGTGGGCTTCCAGAAACGGGCAGCTGCACACAAAAGATATCGAGAAACCTCCACATTTACAATGTCCAAGAACTTTGAGGGGATACCCCAAGTTCGCAGCTTGTCACGATCACTGTCTGTCAATTGACCTATCCACATCCGGAGAACATCTCAGCAACGTGCTGACACAACCATCGTGGGAAAGCCCATACTCGATCAAGGAAGCCTCGGCTTTTCCTTGACTTAGGCCACTTCGAAACTAGAAACAAAACTCCTGCGAAACATCATCAAAATATTTTCTTTCAATTAGACAAAGGGCTTTGCTCCATACAATCTGATGCAGATAGAAAGTATTGTATTAATGCTTTGAAAATAAGGATGAGTAATCCAAGGTTGTGGAAACCATTCAATGACCATCAGTACATAGCAATCCAAACTACAGGCTATTAAGCGGCTTAACTCGGGCGCCAAGCCTCGAGAAAAAAAATCCATGCCACCATCCAGATCAGATCAAGTGTCAAAACAGTGAGAAACGGCCATCAAACAATGGTGGCTGGGATTGTTTGGTGACAAAGTTGACATTGAGTATGGAAAGGATCAACCATTCCAAGAGGACTATAGTACAGTTCGCCAATACTATTTACACAGCTGGGATGATTACTCTGAAGCTTTGTACAAGACATGGAAAGGATCTTGCTAATTCTGCCGAAACAAGACTGAGGTCAGAAGTTGTGGTTATAACCCCCCAATACTCCACCATGAATCGTCATGCTTTGCGATTCATCTCTCTTGGACTTACCAGAGATCCTGTTGTGATCTTGGAGGGATAGGGTTGCTGGTGTCCTCATTCTTGGGCTTGAGCAATAGAACGGTCAGCGTGTCCTAAATGAAGATACTGTCCCAAATTAGGTCAACCAATAGGCAACTGACATGCCCTTGGTTGACAAGGGAGGTTATCACCATAAAGGCAACTGACATGCCCCTGATGTATAGCAACCTCTGCTACATTTTTAGCCAAAGTGCAACTAACATGCCCCTAGCTTAAGACCTAGCACGACCTTGCAAAGTGAATGAATGATAATGAATGTAGGAATGGTAGTGTCACATTATATCACCCTTAGAACTAAGTGGAACGCTAATAACGCCTGCTATGAGAAGAGAGGAAGACCTCGATTCACAAGACACTACCCAGACTTCTAGGCCGTTGGTGGCTCTCCATAATGGGTAATTCAATAGGTTAGGCTCCGTGCCAAACTCTTGGGGACTTAACCTACTTTTTAACTTTTGATTCATTTCTTTTCTCCCTTTAAGCTTGTAGTCTCGCTCTAACCCTTGTTTGGGGGTAATGGGCATCCGGATTTGGAGGGAACTGTTGGAATTGTATATGAGGGGTGGCTAGTCCCTTTGGTCATTTGGATTCTTTGGATGCTTGCTTCAACTCCTCCCCAAGGTATGTGATGGGGGTAAGGCTGACCTACTTGCCTCTCTCAATTTGGGCTAGCTTTTGTCTTCGACTTCTGTAGCCTTTTTCTTTTGTGCCCTTGTGGATGTATTTATTTTTCAATTTGGCTCACACTCATGCTCGCCCCTAACATTTTATCTCCCTCTGGAGGTGTAAGTCCCTAGGGGAGTTTGGACATTTCGCCTGACCATGGTTGGGTGGTGGCTCCCTCGCTTGCTAGAAGGTCTAGGTAGTGTCAACTGAAGAGGTATAGACCCTTCTAAAACAGGCTGGTTATTCCAGTTTTAATCATCGAGCTTTGATGCGGATGCACTTATGCATGGATGCATGTTTTTTTCCCATTTTTTGTGCTTTTTGATGCAATGTAAGTATAACGAGTGCAAAGGGGAAAATAAACATGAGTTTGAGAAAATAGCAAAAATGTGTGAGTAAAACGAATAAAACATACGTGAATGTAGCTAGAGTGCTTTGCAAGGTAAGGATGCGGCTCTCCATCATTGGTAGTACTTCTTTAAGTAACACGAATTGACCGGCTCTGATTGCTCAATGTGGTCCATGTCTTTGAGGATTACCGCTCCCCTAGAGAATACTCGTTTGATGATATAAGGGCCATGCCAATTAGGTCTAAATTTGCCGCAGGAGTCAAGGAGATGGATGGCTCGTACGACCAAGTCTTCGGGCGTAAAGCCCTTGGGACGGACTTTCCTCTGATAGGACCTTGCCATCCTTCTTTGATAACACTAGGCATGGTGTAGGGCCTGCAGTCGATGTTCATCTATCAAATTCAACTGCACGAAGCGATCGTCGAACCATTCAGCCTCTTCTAGTTCTGCTTCTTTCAAGATCCTCAAAGAAGGGATTTCCACCTCAACCGGTAGCACAGCCTCCATGCCATACACTAAAGAAAAAGGTGTGGCACCTGTGGATGTCCGGATAGAAGTTTGATATGCCCACAATGCATAGGGAAGCTTTTCATGCCAATCCTTGTGAGGCTCTGCCATCTTCTTTAGTATCTTGGTAATGTTCTTGTTGGCTGACTCAACCACTCCATTCATCTGGGGATGGTAAGGTAAAGATCAGTGATGCTTAATGTGGAAATTTTGTAAATACTCTTTGACCCTCTTGGTTATAAAGTTCTTCCCATTATCTGATATTATTGCGTGTGGGACCCCATACCGGGATATGATATGATGTTATTCTTCAAGAACTTCTCTGTTACTGCAGCAGTAATTGTCTTGTATGACGCCGCCTCAACCCACTTTGTGAAGTAATCAATTGCTACTAGAATGAAACAATGCCCATTAGATGCCGCCGGATGAATGGCACCGACAACGTCAATTCCCCAAGTGGAGAAAGGCCATGGTGACAACATGTTGTGAAGTTGTTGAGGAGGAGCATGGATTAGATTCCCGTGGATCTGGTAGGCATGACACCTTCGCACAAACTGACAGCAATCTGCCTCCATGCTCGACCAATAATAGCCTTGCAGCATGATCTTCTTGGCTAACAGAACTCCATTCATGTGTGGCCCGCATTTCCCAGCATGGACTTGTAACATAACGGCGTCGGCCTCCTTCTTATCTAAGCATCTTAAGAGCATTTGGTTATAGGATCTCTGGTACAAATGACCAGCCCCGAGTACATAGCTGGATGCCAAGCATTTCAAAGTCATTGCTTCTGTTACTGACACTTGAGGAGGGAGATTCCTGGTTTCTAGAAGAACCTTAATGTCATGGTACCACGGGAGCTCTTCCTGTGGGTCTACTTCTTCTATGCTCATGCAGTGTGCTAGTTGATCCATACATGTAACTGACACATCTACTGCACGGTCTTCTGGTATCGAGAGCCATAATGCTAGGGTTGCCAAAGCATCCGTGTAGGCATTCTTAGCCATATTCATGAAAGAAAAATGAACCTCCTGGAATTCTGCCACAAGCTTTATAAGATGGGCATAGTATTGGATGAGCTTTTGATCCTTGGTCTTCCAGTCGTCCTTGACCTGTGCGATAACCAACATGGCATCACTATGCACAAGTAACTTGCGAACACCATGCTCCAAGGCCATCTGAAGACCCAATATGCATGCCTCATATTCAGCTTCATTATTTATGCATTTGAAATTTAATTTCCTTGCATAAGGAGTCATCTGGCCCTCGGGGGCAACCAATACGGCGCCGATGCCCATTCCTCTCTTGTTGACTACGCCATCAAAGTACAAGCACCATTGATCCTTCCCCTCGGCCATCTCTGATTCATCATCATCATCCTCGGCGAACAGCACATCCTCATCTAGAAATTGGGTCCTCAAAGGTCGGTACTCTGGTATAGGTAGCTCAGCCAGATGGTCTGCCACTGCTTGTCCCTTTATGGATTTTTGTGTAACAAAGGTGATGTCATATAGGGACAACAACACCTGCCACTTGACACACCGACCTACCAGCGCCGGCTTCTGGAGCAAATACTTCATAGGGTCATGGCAACAAAGAAGAAAGATTGGGTATGCCATCATATAATGCCTTAGGCGTTGAGCTGCCCAGACTAGAGATAAGCAGACCTTTTCTATAGTAGTGTATCTAGCCTTGCAATCATTAAACTTCTTACTCATATAATATGTCGCCCTTTCCTTGCGACTAGATTCATCATGCTGGCCCAATACTGCTCCTATGGAATGTTGGGTTACGGATAGATAAAGGAGTAGGGGTCGCCCTAGCTCTAGTGGGACCAAAATTGGAGGTCTGGCTAACAACTGCTTGATCTTGTCAAAGGCTGCCTGACATTCCTCGTTCCAACCGATCTGTGCATTCTTCCTCAGGAGCTTGAAGATCGGCTCGCAGATTGGTGTGAGCTATGCTATGAACCGGCTGATATATTACAGGCGACCCAACAATCCTCTGACTTCTTTCTTCGTAGTTGGGGGAGGCATGTCAATTATGGCTCGGGCCTTATCTGGATCGACATCGATTCCCCTTTGACTAATGATGTGGCCAAGAAGCTTGCCAAATGAAACCCCGAAGGCACATTTACTAGGGTTAAGGCGGAGCTTGTACTTGCGCAGACGATCGAACAGCTTCCTCAGGCAGGCAAGATGATCCTCGGGCTCATTGGATTTAGCTATCATATCATCAACATAAACTTCGACCTCTTGGTGCATGAGGTCATGGAATAGCACTATCATAGCTCTCTGATATGTTGCCCCTGCATTCTTGAGCCCAAATGGCATCACTTTGTAGCAGAAGATTCCCCATGGGTTGATGGATGATGTCTTCTCCATATCTTCTTCTGCCATCTTGATCTGATTGTAGCCTGAGAATCCATACATAAATGATAGTGTTTTATGGCCGACTGTATTGTCCACAAGGATGTCAATGTGACGTAGCGGGAAGTCGTCCTTCGGACTCACCCGATTGAGATCTCTATAATCAATGCACATACGAACCCGTCCATCCTTCTTTTGGACTGGGACGACGTTTGCAAGCCATTCTGGGTACAAGACGACTTTATGGAAGTCCACCTTATGCCGCTTCATAATTTCTTCCTTAAGTTTAAGTAGCCATTAGGGTCGCCATCTTCTGAGCTTTTGCTTGACAGGCTTGACATCTGGCTTCAATGGCAGATTGTGTACTGCTACCTCCACATCCAGACCGACCATGTCACTGTAAGTCCAGACAAAGACATCTATATATTCCTTGAGGAAGGTTATGAATTCTGCCCATAACTGCGGGGTGAGTTTTGCACTGATGCGCAATTCTTTGACATCGTCAGCGGTCCCGATATTCACGAGCTCGGTCTCCTCCTCCACATGGAGATTCAGGCCCTAGGTGCACCATTGTCATGCTCCTCTTCATAAGCCACGAGCTCGAACAACATCTCCTTCTAGAAGGTAGGATCTACTGTATCGAAGGTGCAAATCTGCTCTAACGCTTGGCCCTTTTGATGTCGAAGGAGAGTTACACTGACTCTCGTATTCTTGTACTGGCGGCGGGCAACCTTTGTGTCATCTTGTTCTGTATCTTCTCTCAAGTCAAATGTTTCTTGACTCACTGATGCTGCTTCTTCACTTATTGCTGATTTTTTTGGTTTTTCTAATTTTTTTTGGTTTTCTGGATTTTCTAATTGTTTTGGATTTTCTTTGCTATTTACAAGAGGTACTACAGATTGGCGGCTGTCCTGATGCTAACTAATTAGAGTGATGCTACCTACATTCTTCCCTGAGCTCAGGTCAGGGTCTTTTTCTCTTCTTCTTTTTTTTGGCCCCCACCTTGCGTAAGGTGGGGCTTGGATTGCTGGTACCATCTAGACCCGCCTCCCGGCTGTTGAGTGATTAACTCGTCTGGTCTAGAGTAAACTGTCTCTTCGCCTTCATTTAGAACCATGATAGTGGAATGGTCCTGGGTTTGCTGTGGCGAGGGAAAGGCTGCTTCGATCATTGCTACTTTGCCTTTCCGGCGCCTCACTTCCTCTACAGTATCCTTTGCCAAAATTGTGAGATACTCTTGAAATAAAACCTCCATGCTTTGAAACACCTCGTCCATCTGTGCCTCCACGACTGCTCCCTCATCCTCGTCTGATGCGAGATCCACATAATATGCATCCGTTGGACTATCACCAGTGGATGTCAATGGTACTGTGTAGGGATCAGTGCTCCACGGCAACAATTGGATCTGGGTGGGCATCACTTGCATCGGAGTGTGCTGGGAAAGAAGATTTGTCACATGATGTCCTATAGAGGCTTCACAACCTGCCTCGAGGATCATTGTTGTGACTGAGGTCGTGATGGGAACTGATGCAGAAGATGGATCTACTACTGATGATACAGTGACTGGAGCTGTAGTTATGGTTGAAACTAGAACTGTCACATCTGGCATCATGATTGCTGCAGGAACTGATACGACTGGAACTGATACTGCGATGACTGGAGTTGAAACTGTGGTTGGAACTGGAGTTGTAGTGGGAACTGAAACTGTTGTGGGAACTGAAACTGTTGTGGGAACTGAAACCGTGGTGGGAACAAATACCACGGTAGCTAGAACTGTGACTGCGGCTGGAACTAAAACTGCGGTGGGAGTTGTAACTGTCGTGGCTGGAACTGATACTACAATTTCTGGGTCTTCTTGGAGCAGTAGTATTTGATGCTTACGCATTCGACTGCACTTGACGAGATGTCGCGCTTTAGCTCCGTCGAGTCTGAACTTTACCTAGGACTTAGAATGCCTTCACTAACAAAGTTAGCGCAAGCGGGAGAGTGGTTTGACTTTGATTTCCACAAGTTTGGTGAACTTTCTTCTTGACACAGTTGTTCATAACCGAGCCCTACTCGATCTCTTCGCTCCTCAGCGGCAACAGGCTCCGTGATCCCCTGACCGTACTTCCCAAGAGGTGTCCCCTTCTCATATCCCCAACGACGACATAAATTCTTGACCATCATGGACGGGTTGCTACGGACAAGTGGGTAGCTGCCATGTTCAAATTCAGGAATGAAATTAACCGACTCAAACCGATTAACCCGGAATAGAAGATTTGAGGGCTTGGAGTCAAAGGAGACAGTCTGATGGGACAAGGTTGACACTACATCGATCTTCTCCTTCTCAAATTTTTTAGCCATGACGGTAATGGTATTATCGCCCCAGCTGAACTTTATCATTTGATGGAGAGTCGATGGGATAACCGGATGCTTGTGGAGATAAGGGAGCCCAAGCAGAAGATTAAACGAAGGCTCAAGATCCACGACGTAGAATTCCATATCAAACTCAGCTGGACCGATGACAAGAGGGATTACCAACAGGCCTAACGCAACGTGGTGCGTGTTGTCGAATGACATCATCCCTTTTACCACTGGCACAATATCCTCGACTTTGAATTTGAGCTTACTTACTGTACGCAAGGGGCAGACATTTACACCTGCTCCATTATCAACCAGAGTAAGGGGAATGCAGAAGTTCTTAAACTGAACGGTTACGAATAATGGTTGGTTGTGATTGATCCCCGTTGGAGGTAATTCTTAGGACGTGAAGGAGATAACCTGGGGTGTGGAAATCATACCTACCATTGTCTCAAGGGCTACAAGTTCTATAGTGGGGGCTACATGGGTGGCCTGAAAAACCCGAAGGAAGGCCTCTCGGTGCTCAGCCGAAGTGTGAATAAAGTCCCAAATGGAAATATCAGCCTTTACCTTTTTAAGTTGAGTAGTGATGTAAGCTACAGGCGTAGCTGTGGTGGAAGAGGACTTTGTCAAGGCTTCCTCATTGGTTGGCTTCACTGGATGGCTTTCTAGCTGTGGTGGATCTACAATGGGTCGAGTTTGCTTAGGCTTAGGAGGTGAGACCCTGTATACCCGCCCCGAACGCGTGATCTAGCCACACATCTCAATGGCATAGTTATAGGGCATGCGATGGGTATTCTAAGTCAAATTAAAGACCACAGGTGCCCTAGTGACTTGCTCTAGCCGAATAAAGGGTAGGCATGCATCCGATAAAACTGGTAGGGATATAGGTTGGGGAGACTATGTGGTGGGATGAACTAGCAGGGTGACTGGTGCCATAGATGGAGGGGGTTGTGCTAGTAGGGTCACTGGTATTGTTGATAGGGGTGAGTGTGCTAGCAGGATTGCTGGAGCACTAGGTGATAGTGGGTGTGCTATCGGGGTTGCTGGATATTCTCGTCTAGCGGTGAGTTGGATCATATTCACCATGGAGCTTGAACCTTCAAGAAAAGAGTGATACAAAGATTGTGGAAACGGGGTAGACAAATCATGAATCAAGTCTGAAGGGTCCAATGTGGGAACATTGGACGGGGTGAGAAAGAGAGCATGGATCCCAGAGGTCCCTGGAGCATTTGAACGGTCATGCTCGGGGAGAGGTTGTCCAACAATGCTTGGGGGATTAGGGACAGATGTAGATGCTTGAGTTCGTGCTGGTGTTGATTCCATCTGCTGAGTGTGAATGACAATGACCTTATTGTCAATTAGGTCCTGAATAGCATGCCAGAGTGCGACGCAACTATCCGTCGCGAGCCCCACAAAGCGATGGTAGTTGCAGAATAAGTCTGCCTTGTACCACCCTGGTAGTGGATGCGGCATTGGGCGGACTTCCGGAAACTTCACGAGTGATTGTACCTTTGGGAGGACGACGCTCAAGGGTTCGACTAGAGGTGTGAAGCGACGCTCTAAGCGGCGCGGTCGTGCCTAACCTTGGTACGGTCCTTGCATTGCCGGTGCGACAGGATACACTTGCTCGGTGACCGTGGTAGTGAGAGAGGTGCGTGGTGCTCTGTGCGTGGGTGCATAAACGAAGTGCTACTGAGATGGGCGTCCTGCGTCAACAGGCGCTGCAGGAGATCCAACGTATGCAACGGTGTTCTGGGGGGGATCCCTCCTCTTATTGGTGTTACCATTTACGCCAAAGCTAGTATTACTACCACTTGTTCCTGGGACATAAGCAGGTGACGCAGCTTGTTTGGTGAATGCTGTGAGCGCGGGGAAGCTACCACTACGCAGCGAACTTTCTACATGAACACCTGCACGAATTAGTGATGTAAAAGTGGTGATGGGTTGTATTCTAAGTAGGGCCCTAGTGGCTGGCTGCGCTCCCTGGATAACCATCTCAATTGATTCATCATCAAAGGGTTTATCCTTAACTTGTGAAGTGAGAGCATGCCAATGCCCAACATACTCTCCAAATGATTCGTGGGGCTTCTGCTTGGTGGCGCCAAGGACCTCACGCTTAGGGACCAAGTCGAAGTTAAAGGAGTACTGTTCCAGGAACGCCTGACTAAGGTCGTTCCAAGTCTTTATCCGGGCCATATCTAGAGAGGTAAACCATTTTAGTGCGGGATCAGTTAGACTCTTTTGGAAAAGACGGATCAGTAACCTCTCGTCAGCTTGGAGCTGTGCGAGATCTCCGCAGTACGCCCTTAAATGCAAGATAGGGCAGCCCTTACCATTGTACTTTTCGAAATCTGGGACTTGGAAGTTCGGTGGGAGAGTAGCCTCTGGGAAGTAGCAGAGGTCTCAAAATTGGTAAGTTTGGCAGTCTCCACCCTGCACTTGTTGAAGTGCTTTCTCAAGATCGCCCACCCTAGCATGGATGGCATCTGGAGCGGCTGATGAGGGTGATGCAGTCGAGGTGGGTCTCACGTACGCCACATGGGTCGCACCGAGGTGCTCCTCCAGATCCACCATCACGTCTACTGGTGTCAGTGCACGATGGTTGGCGTACCCGTGTCTTGGTATAAAGTGTTGTGGGGTGTATGTAGAAACTCGGTTCTGATGCAGGGAGGAAAAGGGAGATGTGTGATGTGCTACATGAGGTGTAGTGTGAGTGGTGTACAGCTGTTGTCCCGAGACGGATCTAGGGAATGAGACGTGAGGGTGTTGTGCCCCTGCCAAACCTAAAGGCTGGCCACCAGGTGCATAGGAGAAAGGCTGTGTGGTGACTTGAGAGGAAACTACAAGCGGAACCGGTCCCATCGCCACTGAAGTTGAAAAAAGCTGGGGCGATGGCCAGAGGAGTGGTGCAGTGGGTGCATCATGATATGCCGGTGACGGCAACACAAGGACCTCTGGAACCACCGGAGGAGTAGTAGAAGCTGGAAAGATGTAGAATCCCATGCCTTGTAGCTTTTGAGCAAGCTCAAGAAGCTCTCGGTCAGGGAGGGCACGAGACCCGTCGGTAACAATACTAGAAACCACAGCAAAAGGCATAAGGGATCCAAGTGGAGGTGGGACTTCAGACTGTTTAGTAGAGAGAGATCCTAACAAAGACGTCGCCGTAGATGGTTAGGTGCTAAAACTAGCAGGTCCAACTAGAGGATAAGATAAGGGCTGGGTCTCCGGAATGTGTGTGGCCGTCACAATGATGGCCTTGATTACCAGCTCTGCAATGGAGTGAGCCTGCCAGTTTTGACTCCTGAGGAATTCCCAACCATCAGGAAATGACTGTCGGGAGGAGTGGCTGAAGAAATCAGTGTCACATTTTAATATGTTTCACATTAATTGATCACATGTACATGTAAAATCACATTTTGTCAGATTTGCACCCTATGTGGGAATTTTGCATAACAAACCATGTTTCAAAAAACCCTTGTTTCTGTGACCATGCCCGGGCCTGGGGGGGATCCGGCGCAGGGTCACAAAAACTGACGACTCCGCTGGGTGATGCTCCAACGGTGTTTCAGTGAGGCTCTTAGGTTGCAAGTGAGTTGACGGAGAGGCTCTGATGGTGGGGAATCGATGGGTCTCTCTGGATCAGGGGCGTGGAAAGCTTGGAATGTGGTTCTCCTATCTCCGACGACCTCTATTTTCGTTTCCCCTCTCCGCACTCGCCAGTTCAGTCTAGATCCTCGCCTACCTCTCCTTGGGTGGTTTCTCTAGGTATTTAAGGGATGGGAGGCACGAGGGGATCATGGGTCGTGGTTGTGGTTGTCCAGAACGTGGGAAGGAGGGAGTGGGAGGAGTGATGGCGCGGGGAAGAAGAAGGCACTATTCATTTATTTTCCCATTTCCTAAGTTTTTTATCGAATGTGGTTTGGGGTGGGCTTTTGGTTTTTTGGTTTTTTTCTTTTTTGGTTTTGATTTTGGTTTTAGGTTTTTAAGGGTTTTGTTTTAGTATTTTGGTTTTGTTTTAAGTTTTTGATTTTGTTTTAAGTTTTCGATTTTGTTTTGGTTTTCGATTTTATTTTAATTTTTTGATTTTGTTTTGAGTTTTTGATTTTGTTTTTTATTTTAATTAGGTTTATGACTTTGATTTTATGATTTAGGTTTTAATTACTTGGTTTTAGATTAAAATGTATTTAGGATTATTGTTTTCTTTTAGGGTTTTTGTGTTTTAAGGTTTAAAGTGTTTAATTATTTTAGGGTTTTTCTGATTTAATTTAATTTAGGGTTTTTATGACTTAATTGGTTGGTTTTAAAGTTGGGATTTTCAGGATTTTAATTATTTTAGGGGTTTTAGGTTTTTTTGGATTTTAATTAGATTTTTTAGTTTAAATCAAGGTTTTGGGTTTTAATTAAAGTTTTTGGGTTTTAATTTAGTTTTTTAGATTTTAAACATGGTTTTTAATTTAATTAGGGTTTTTTGGATTTTAATTAAAGTTTTGAGTTTGAATTAGGGTTTTTAGAATTTTGAGTTGAAATTTGTGTTTTTTGGATTTTAATTTTTTTTTTTTTTTACCTGGAAAGTTACGGGCCCCAAGAGACCCCCCAAAATATTATAACTAAAGGAAACCCGGTTACAACAAAAAATCGGGCTAAAGCCGCCTAGACCGGAGATAAGGCAGCCCGGCCCGCTCCAAACATAGAATCCCGCGAACCAAATTTGAAAGTTCGCTGAGGGAGGACAGGAAGAGAAATTGTTGCGAGTCAACCCCTAGGTTCACCAAGCTATCCGCGATGACGTTCGCCTCCCTGAAGATATGAGAGAGGGAGAGAGATTGCTGCACCTGGCTCACAACCCCTGCCAATCGGACCGGAGCCTCCAGTCGAAGCAGCGGCCCCCTCGCAGCATGGAAACGAGGACCTCAGAATCAGACTCGATCGCAACGACCGGCAACTGGAGTCCCAACCGACAGCAAAGAGCAAGGCCGTCTTTTAGAGCTCTGAACTCAGCCACCATGTTCGAACAAATGCCATAGAAGTTTGCCACCGCCGCGACAAACTGGCCCCGATGATCCCGGATGATAGCACCCCCACCCCCGAGGCCGGGGTTGCCCCGAGCCGCCCCGTCGACGTTCAACTTGAAAGCACCAACAGGGGGTTTCAACCAGGAGACAGAAAGATGGGCGAAAGTTGCCAATGGGATCCCTGTAATGTTAAAACTCTGTTGAAGGATGCTAACTTCCTCCTCGTTGAGACACTTGAGATTCCTCAACAGAAAAGCAAAGTCCGGCACCCAGCGTCTGATAGAAAGCAGGATCCTGTTGAGAGAAAAGAGTTGCCCCCCATACCTGGAAGAGCAACGGGCCTTCC
>JAMKQA010021557.1:0-13533 GCA_024699735.1 Posidonia australis
ATCCACAATAGGATGAAGAGATGCTAATGGGCATGATTAAATCGGAAGTAGTCCGAATATAAAAATTGTAAACATTCAAATCCTTGACTGCAGCAACAGCAGTACACAAAATACAAATAGAAAGATTGCTAAATGCAAAAGGGTGTAATGCTATTGGCCTTGCCACAAGAATAATATGTAAGATTACCTAAAAATCCAAGCCAGCCACATCCTCAGAATACCAGGAAAGACATAACTTTCCTAGAAGAAACCAGGAAGCGAAAAATCTCCTCCCGCTTACAAGAAAGTTCCATGACCGTGGAAGAGTCCCGTCGAGAGGAGTAGGCAGAGGGATGCATACCTGCGAGGCTTTCTCCCCAATATGGAAGTGGCGACAGCGAGAAACCGATCGCCGACGACGACGAGAAGCCGATCTAGAAGGGAAGACTGCCTACTCGAGAGGAATAGGCAAAGGAGTGCATACCTGCGAGGCTTTCTCCTCATTTAAGAAGTGGCGACAGCGAGAAGCCAGTCGCCGACGACGATGAGAAGCCGATCTATGATTTATCGTGTCGGACCACCGTCTCCCTACGACCATCCTCGACGCACGACGGCTCGATCTCTAGGCCGGAAGCCCCAAAGAACCTTCCCGAACAACTCCATCGATTCAGCCACTCCCATCCCTGTCGACAAGCGCCACTGGCCTCGATCCCCACTCCCCACTCCTCAAAGGCCTGAAGCCTGGAGGGAAGGACGCGGCGAAGGAGGGAGGACCGCGGAGGGAGGGGGGGACGCAGCAGCAGAGGGAGGGACGCCCAGAGGTTGGGCAAGGGCGGAGGAGGGAGGGAGGCGACAGAGGAGGGAGGATCGCTGAGGAGGGAGGGACGCCCAGAGGTTGGGCAAATGCTCCCCGACCCGCTCCTCGAAGGCCTGAAGCCTGGAGGGAGGGAAGCGGCGGTGCAGGGAAGGAGGCGGCGGAGGAGGGAGGACCGCGGAGGGGGAAGGGACGCGACGGCAGAGGGAGGGACGTCCAGAGGTTGGACAAGGATGGAGCAGGGAAGGAGGCGACGGAAGAGGAAAACCTAATTCTAAGTATGGTAGAAAGTAGTTATCCAGATATATGGATGGTTATGGAGGCTGTGGTTGACAATGCTCATTTCGAAGTTCAAGAAAGACATAACATTTTATCTATATGTTACAAAATAAAATAGCTACATATTTTGTAAGTTAATTGTTGAGGGCTAAAGTAAATTCAGGTTCTAAACTGCAGATCTTGCCAACTTACCATTTCATAGAAAAAAAACCATCACGTGTTAGAAATAATCAGACATTCATCAACTATGAGATAGAAGTTAATGAGATTGTATTCTACCGTCACACCTATTGTCCATTCTTTTGATATTGGATATTCAAACTTCAAAATATCTTAATCAAGTAAAAAAAATAAAACAATAGAAGTTGGGAAGATTACGCAAGAAAAAGTATTTTCATTGCAAAACATAGATAGCATGACTGATACTTTGGAGACTATTCCACTAGAATTGGATCCTGATTCCGTCATTCGTCAACGGTGGCATCCAAAAGCACTCCATGGTCTGATTTTCTATACATTAATGTTTCTGATGCTTAGGAAAATAAGGTGGAAGATTTGATCCCATTTTGTTTTTTTTTATAATTATGCGTCTAAACAGGAAATCTATTTCATTTGGAAAGATCCAATTTTATATTCCTGGTGTAGACCTGCAGCACGCTGTAGTGGACCATGTCAATACAAAGTGAAATTCTATGAAGGCAAAAGATCACGACTTATCAGAGTCACCTTATGTATCAAGAACGCATCATAAGTTGTCCTCTACGTATGGGTTATAAATTTCTATAACCTAACAAGTCCAAATTTGAACAAATAATCAACTAAGTTCGGCATGTTTTGAAAAGAAGACGTTAACATGAATGTTCTCATGCTCGAGAGTCATGACTTAACCTGCATAGAATTTGGATTCAGCTAAACAGGGAGCCAATGACGCTAAACAAACATCTAAACTTATCAAAACATACAACGTGAATTATGTGTGTAATATCAAAATATTTTGTCTAATGGCACAAGTTATTTTTTATGTGGGGTCCACACGGTTGAGAAGAAGAACAAGAGGAGAGAAAGAGGAAATGAGAGAAGAAGGAAAAAAGGTTTGTGGTGCTCAGCTTGACTCATGGTGAGTCTCGACGTGTATTTATATAGCTAGTGAATGTTACAACCATAGACAAACCGTATACAAAATGCATGTTGAGTATGATACATTTCAATACACCCCGTCAAAAGGGTACCAATGACCTAAGTCCTATTTCTAATAAGGTTGGTTGCTTGTTAGTACTCATCTGGTGTAACATCTATGACTCTTGTTGTGTACATTTAATTCACATGTTTGGTTGGCATGGTTGATCCATGTGTTTGGTTGATGCAATTGATCCACATGTGTAGTTGACACGTATTGCCTACGCGTTTTGTTAGTAAGAAAGGTCGTCGATGATGGTGGTGGTGGTGGTGGTGGTAAATGGAGTGGCCACGAGAGGAAAAGAAAAGAAAAAAATGGATGAGAATACTTGATACTATACTAAGGAGAAGAGCAAGAGACATAAAATCAGAAAAGAAGGATAAATGTTTGTAGTGCTATGCTTGACTCTCCAATGGTGATGTGTATTTATAGCCATTGAATGGTGTCGTTGTAAAGAAACCGCAAACGGTATAATACATTCCAATACACATAGTTCTAGAAGGTTCGATGGGTAAAAAAAAAATATATTCCATAGGAGACCAAGAAAACGGTATTGAATGGACGCAAATTACATTTAAAAAAGTAGGCCATTCAGCTTGAATTTAGATATGTCTAACTTAAATTAGTTACATTAAAAAAATTTAAATTTGTATCTTGATTTATAAATTTTGAAGTGTATATGGGTTAAATTAAAATCAATTCTTTTTGAGATTTCTAACTATATCATTTTACATGCGTCAGGTTTTGAAAAAAGTGAAAATATAAGGACAATATCTTCATATCAGCATAACAGAGAAGTGGAGCAGAGTTCTTTGGCTCCCAGTAATCCTCAATGTGAGATGGAGTACGATACTAGAACTCCTGCTCTTCCAATCTGTGATTAACTTCTGGTTAATTGATATTTCGCATCTTATATTTGCTGTGTTCTTATTCATGTGCATAAGAAACTGAGAAACTTGTAATATTTTTTGGTGGTCGTCTGCTGTGTGATTGGGTTTCATACTTGTAATATTTTTTGTCTGGGCAATACTCTGCAATACTTTGGATGACATTTTTCTATATTAATAAAAACTAATTACCGTTTACAAAAAAAAAACTAGATTATTTTACTTTGCAGGAATTCAACATATTTATGATAACTTTAAAAAAAAGAGTAGATGTTAGGTCTTAAATAATATAGACGGAATTGACATTCATTCTCCACCCTTAGATTAAAAGAAGATCAACTTCAGGTCTCGTTTAAAAGTAGTTCTCAAAAACATTAATTTAAGACTAAATCTTAACTATTAAATCTAGTTAAAATCACCTTACGTATGAGCTAACATCAACATGATGCAGGCAAAGTGTGTTGTCGTCAAACAATAAATTCAATTCAATTTTTTGCAGTTTGGTATTGTTTGTATAATTTAGTGGTAAATAGTTCTCAAAATACATATGTATAATCAAATAAATCATTATGTACAATTATACAATCATAAGAATTCTGTACAATCGTATAGTCCTGTATAGTCGTATAAAATTTGAACTCATTAGTTGATAAAGGAGTACAATCACGTGAAAAGGTGCAATCGTTAGAAATTGAATTTTGTACATACTATTTTCTAGGCTTGAAGCAAAGAATAATGGTGGAGATTTGAGTCTCAAATTAGTTCATTTAACACTTGGCCTCACAAGGTCATTTCTCCATAAATTTATTAGTTTAATTAAAAAATCAAACTAGAGGTTATGAACTCTAATGTATAGATAATGTCTACATATTAAAAATCATATATATGTTTTCTTGATTTTTAGTTTAACAATATATATGTAAGTTAAGTGTATATAAGTGAATATTGTAAACTTATGATTAGACGTGTAAATTGGACCTTCGGGCCCTAGACCATGTAGCCCAACTTGGCCCTATCCAAGAGAAAGCCTAGTTGAGTTGGCCTAGGCCTAAGTTAGGTCGTGGGTTATGCTGAGCCTAAGGTCCAAGCCCGCTCGGCTTAACGGATTAGGCCCATTTAGGCCTATTGTTGGACCGAGCTAACCTAGTTTTGCAACAACAAAAAAAAAGGACATTGGCTTTCCAACGTCAACTTGTTCGTTTGTGGGTTTTTTCCCTTATTTTTCTTCTTCTTTTTTCTTTATAAATACTTCCTTATACTTCTCATTTTTTACACAACTCTCTATTTTTCTCAATTCTTTCAATCTCTCTGCTACAACTTTCTCATTCTCTAAAAATTTTTAATCTCAAATTTCTCTACTACTCTTCTTACTTGTGTTGAATATTTTATGTTTTTTTTAAGTTTTTCTTTGTATACATCAATTATTTTATAATAAATATTTTTTTAAAATTAAAAAAGGACTAATCTGACTCATGGATCAATTCAATGGTGGATCGTGGACTGTGTCAGGTCGGGATGTTATAAAACCAGGGCCCAACCCAGTCTAGCTTGATTCTCTAGGCAAACAGGTCAACCTGGTCAAGGCCCATCTAAGTCAACTGTCCGATCCGATTTCCTTGTCTACTTATGATACTTCGCATTACCATAATCTAGCATGAGTGTCTTATTGGGTTATAAAAGCCATGCATTGTATTTCACAGGAACTCTTTTATTGGTTGAAAGCCAAACCGGCGGATGGAGGCCTTCTAAAACATTGGAAGAAAAGTTCCATGATCTGTTGGTTGTTGGAGGTTGAAGAAGAAGCCCATGGATGTGGGATTTTTGTAGGGAGTTTTAACTGAACAGGGAATACTATTCCTGTTTTGAATACTTGATCATGACCTTAATGTCACAAAATGATCACCATATCGGCCATGGAGACGTAGACCCATCAATGTTAAAATATAGAATGTTGCTAAACAAAAGCTTGTAGCATGTATGAACCGGAAATAAAATCAGTCGACCATGAAAAAGCACTGGATGTTGTAAACATGACTACTTGTTGATGATCATTTCAAAGTTTAAGAAAGTCCGTGAAGGTAACAGTCTTCTACTCTCCTACTCTCCTTAATGTCACAAAATGATCACCATATCAGCTCATTGTACGGTCTTCTACTCTCCTACTCTCTCTCACTGAACAGTCTTCTACTCCTCCGTGAAGGCAACTACACCCACCTATTATCGATCTCGTCCGTGAAGGTAACAAAATAATACAAGAAATGACGATAATGGTGATGAACAACGAAGATGCTTCCCGATGACAATGATGGTGCCTCAACAAGAGAGAAGAGTAGCAAAAGGGTTTGCTATTTGTTAGTAGAGGATAATCCAGAAATGGGGGAAAAAAAAAAAAAAAAAGGTTGGCATTCCCATTGTTAACTCAATGGCAAAAATGTAATTTTTAGAAGTAATTTTGGTAAGTAATGCTCTTGACAAGGGGCAAAATTGAACATTTGACATAAGATCTATCTACTTCGTAAGGTAGTTGGTTGAAAGCGGCTCCCTCATTTCCTTCTTCGCGCTGTAGCGTAGGGAGTTCGGATTAGACGTTTGAGCACTCCCATGCATGCTTGTTTGTTTTAACTCCTGACTTTAAACGCCTCGAAAACCGTAGGAGCCCAAACAAATGGTTCATAGAGCTATCATTGACATTGCAAGGAGCATGATGAAAGGAAAGCATTTGCTAAAGAGTTTTTGGACAAAAGCTGTAGCTTGGTGTTGCTCATCTATTGAACAAATGTCTCCGGAAGAGTACTGTCAAGTTTATGACATCAATAGAGGAATTGAGCTGCTATAAGCCGAGTATTAATCTCAGGACATTTGGATGTGTAGCGTAAGCACATGATCCATCCAAGAGAGAAGAGAAAGAAGCTGGATTATAGAGCTGAGAAATGTATATTTACGGGTGATGAAATGAAAACCGGAGTCTATAAGCTATACAAAAAAAATTATAATTTCTAGAGACGATGAGCTTGAATGAGAAGGCTATATATTGGAAGCGGAGCAACGAAGAGAAAAGTATAGATGGCGAAAAGATATGAGGAAGAACATGCAGATGAACCTCCTCTAATTCTTGTACCATCGTCGACGCCACACTCACCTTCCTAATATTCGATGAATATTCTGGGAGAGCTCCAAGAAGGCGAACAGCCTCATATGGACATTTATGATACAACTGAGCATATTGAGGTGGTAGACAATTACTCGCTAATATGTCTCTTAGTAGAGTGTGATGTAGTTGCACATGAAGAAGATAAAATGGTAGAAAACCATAAACAAAGAGATAGAACTTAGAAGTCATTCAAAAGAATGATACATGGGAGCTTACCGGTCAAGTGGGTCTACAAACAAGTCAAGAAGGAAAGCTGAGAGATACAAAGCAAGGATTTACGAGATAAGTTAAGGAAAACACACTTGAAGCTTGTATATTACATTACTTAAGGTCAAGTCTCAGACATCTTTACGAGACGATTGAAGACTAAAGACTTCAAGAAATTCAAGACAATATTTGTTGTAACAAGTTGAATTCGAGCGAGAGAACGTTAATTAGAGTTCAGGTCCAATATCCAGAAGATTTTAGAAGTTACAATTGGCGACAATTCATGAGGCGGTGAAAATGTGAAGATTAATATATTCTTGAGGTAAGAACATGGAAGGTTGTAGAAACTTGGGCCTGCAGGCTCTTTATCAGCAGGTAAAGACAAAGAAAGAATCGTGGCAACGAAGATTGTTTTGATTGGTCAATTTGGTGGTGTGATGTCGGTTGACAATGTGTACAAATAAGTGATGAGTCCTTGTCATTTGTATCGTTGATAAATAAATGATGAGTGCGGAAGTGAAAGTGTGAGTGATAGTGTGTGTTCTCAAACTAATTATATGCTGTGAAAGATAATGTTTGTGTTCAAGTGATTCTAAGGTAGTGTTTGATAACGATTATTTTTTATAGTTTATTAAAAATAATCATTTATAAATAAAAAGTTAAACTAAACACGTAAAAAAACGTCAATTTATGTTTTTATTTTTTGGTTAACGGTTTAGATATATAAAGATTGCTGTTCTGTGTTTCATGATGGTCGTGCCATACATACGCAATTATGTATTGAACCTTTTGCATTAAGATTGTCGTGACACCAATGCTTGCGTTGTCGTGCGGTTTCCCTTTTTCCCTTTTTTAGCTTGTCCTTATAACTTTGAGCATTTATTGTCCCGATACACTCAATCTCCTTCAGATCTTTGGCTGTGTTTCTTAATGTGTTCTCATGCATGTGGTAGAATTGGAAAAAAGTTTGGTTACAATACAACTACTAACTAATTACAAGTGTTGCCATGTTTGCAAATGGTCTCCAGATGGGAAGTTCTGGATGCCTCCTGTTCTTTGATCTTCCTATAAATAAATCTCTTATGCTTTATGGACTGTGAGCATTTACTCTGTGCTCACACCAAAATCATGTCTGATGAATGATTCTGCAAAGCCTGATATCTATCTGATTATTTTCCAAATTCCACATTGATATTCAAGATCAAAAGAAGTTCTCTTTCTGGATGAAAGTTTCTCAGAAAGTCCCTATTCTGGACTAACGCAGCACATAAAGTTGAATCCTGTGAATCCCTCTATTACTATTTTCCTATTGATTACACTTGACACTAACCTATCCTGTTTGTGGAGACGGCCCACCATTTCAAACTGCATGTCATTATTTTGTGGCTCACGTGATTCCATGCCATGATATTAATGTTTTTCTTATTTTGTACTGCTTCATGTTCTTCTACCAGAGTCATGGGAACTCAAGCACCACCTCCTGAGAATTATACCAACCAAAGTACCAACATACCACAAGTTCTTCCGTGCATGGCTGAATCACAAGGCGACACCCCTACAGCGGTCAATCCGTCAAGGACACAAAGTAGCGTCAATCATAGCTACAAATCGATCTTCATCAATTTTCTAGCAACTATGCTCATCACTGTGACTGACGTCGTCCATAGCTACAAATCGATCTTCATCAATTTTCTAACAACTATGCTCATCACTGTGACTGATGTCGTCCATAGCTACAAATCGATCTTCATCAAATTTCTCATAACAATTATGCTCGTCATTGTGAACGACAGCACCATCAGGGCCTTCTACCATGGCCAATACTACTCCTTAAAGGTCTGAAATGTAATCCTCGTTCTGGTGGCCGTTGTTCTACAACTATGGTGCTCCCGCTCCAATATCAACAACAACGACAACCCACAGGCACCAGGAGGTGGAGGAACAAGCTCTCCAAATTTGAGTGAGGTGGCCGTTGTTGCCACGTGCGCCCTAGGCTTCTTCGGTAGCACCTTGCTCATGAGAAGTCCTGATTCCAATGTTAAATGGATCTTCATGAGTTGGCTTGGCACATTACTATTTACGCCATCTACCGTCCTTTCAAGCTACTCGATATCAAGAATGAGTGCTACTGCTCATGAGCAAGGTGCTACCGAAGAAGCCTAGGGCGCACGTGGCGACAACGGCCACCTCTGTCAAATTTGGAGAGCTTGTTCCTCCTCCTGGTGCCTGTGGGTTGTTGTTGTTGTTGATATTGCAGCGGGAGCACCATAGTTGTAGAACAACAGCCACCAGAACGAGGATTACATTACAGACCTTTAAGGAGTAGTATTGGCCATGGTAGAAGGCCCCGATGGTGCTGCCATTCACAATGACGAGCATAATTGTTATGAGAAATTTGATGAAGATTGATTTGTACCTATGGACGACGTCAGTCACAGTGATGAACATAGTTGCTAGAAAATTGATGAAGATCGATTTGTAGCTATGATTGATGCTACTTTGTGTCCTTGACGGATTGACCGTTGTAGGGGTGTCGCCTTGTGATTCAGCCATGCACGGAAGAACTTGTGGTATGTTGGTACTTTGGTTGGTATAATTCTCAGGAGGTGGTGCTTGAGTTCCCATGACTTTGGTAGAAGAACAAGAAGCAGTACAAAATAAGAAAAACATTAATATCATGGTCATGGATTCACGTGAGCCACAAAATAATGACATGCAGTTTGAAATGGTGGGCCGTCTCCACAAACAGGACAGGTTAGTGTCAAGCGTAATCAATAGGAAAATAGTAATGGAAGGATTCATAGGATTCAACTTTATGTGCTGCGCTAGTCCAGAATAGGGACTTTCCGAGAAACTTTCGACCCATCCGTTTCAAAAAGAATCATCATTGCTTTTTACTTATTGTCTTCTGAACATCTTGATTTTTGCTGGAACTATGATTCTGTGGAAATGTAATAACTTTCTAGCACAAAATCTTATTGGTTACCAACAGACAAGACAGCTGCGATTGGGTCGTATGTAGGATGATACATGTAAAACTATTTTGTTTCATATAAGATGATCTTACATAGAGTACATCATTTGATAATAAGAAAATGCGGCCCTACGTTCACCCTTCCTCCGTGTCATGGATGAGGATTAAAGTTTTTTTCTCACCGAACAAAATGGGGATACTTTTTCAATACAAATACTGAGATGTGTTGTTAAACACACTAGTAAAACAGAGTTAAAGGACTATGGTTGCTAAAGAATCGTCAAAAAATTAATTTTTAATTAACGATTTAATCTGTCAAAAAAAAAGAGAGTTTAACTCATCACAAAATCATTAAAACCTAATTAAACCGCGAAATCACGCTTTCCCACCTTTTTCCAATGCCTTTCCTCCCACAATCTTTGAAAAAATCTTCCAAATATAAGACGTCTCTCAAATTAAATCTCCAAAATCCCCAAAGATCTCACTCGTCCGAGCCCTCCTTATGATGTCTCCCCAAATCCTCTTCTCCCTTGCTCCCCAAATCCTCTTCTCCCTCGCTTGAATCCTCTCACTCGCCCGAGCCCTCCTTGTGCTGTCTCTCTAAATCATCTTCTCCCCTGCTCACCAAATCATCTTCTCCCTCGCTTGAATCCTCCTTGCCGTCGTCGACTCCTCCGTGCCATCAACTCCGTGTCGTGGAGTCTCCGTGCCATCGATTCATTCAACTCTATTCCGTCATTCCTCTCCAGTTGATTCGCTCTGTCACTACAAGAAAAACTAGATTTTACGAGGACAAAGAGCGAGGACTTAGCGAGGAAATGTCCTCGCAATAATATAACGAGGACATATAGTAGGGATTTTACGAGGAAATTACCTTGCAATAATTAACGAGTTTTTTTGCGAGGATTTTTTATAATGATGGTCTAATACTGCTATTAAGTTTCCTATAATTTCTAGGATAGCTAAAGATTTACTAACGATTCTGACGTCTACTATGGCGTGGAAGTTTGCCTATTCTACAAGAAAAAGAGTTTTAAGTGATAGAAGGTGTAAGTTATCAGAAAAATCTATAGAAGCCTCTATCTACTTGAAAGATTGGTATGATGTAGTTGATCATCTACAAAATTTAAACTTAAATGACGAATCAAACGACGAAGAGACAATAACTTCAACAGGGATGAGAGCTTCTGCTACATATTAAAAAATGTAAAAATTTCTCTTTTAAAATTTTTAATATATATCAATGTAATAATTGTAAATGTAAAAAATGTAAATTGTTGAATATCTGATGTAAATGTAAAAATATAAATTTCAAGTTTTTATTGTTTTTTTAATGTATATAGGATATTAATGTAAATTTCATTTATTTAATAATAATTAATTTTTTTAATTTAATTGTTAATGTAAAATGTTGAATATCTTTTCAAGGTTTTTAATTTATACATTAATTATTTAATAATAAATAAATTTTTTAACATAAAAATCTATGGACCGACGAGGATCGGCCTGGCCTGGCTCGGCTCGGCCCTTGGATCGACCCACTAGCGGGCCGCGGACCGTGCTGGGTAGGAGAGTTTTAAATTTTAATCCACGGCTTGACTCATTTTTGTGGACGCACCAGGCTAGCCCGATCTAGGCCCATTAAGGCCTAGTCGACCTGGCCCATTTTACATGTCTACGAGGACCGTAACCTTAGTTCAGTTTAGCTAACAACCAGGCTCCCTAACCAGATCCCTGGCCATTGGCCTAGCAGGTTGGGTTAGGCCTGGGCTTGGCTCATTTTAAGAAAAATTAAAAAATATATTATTGTAATTAAACATTGTTTGATAACAAAATAAAGAATTTGTTAAACAATAAATCATTAAAATTACATTAAATAACTAAACAATGTATATAGAATTACAAAATAAAATATATAATTAACAAAATCATAACAACTAAATAAAATATTTAAAATGACATAAAATTCATGCCATCAAATCAAAGACTAAACAAGTGATCAATCAGTGATGTGATGGCTCAATTCTATCGTCTAATAAAAGTTTTGGTCGTAGATCAAGAGTCCGACGAATCTCGTGAGGCAAAAGGCAAAAAAATTGCAGATTTCACAAACAATGATGACGAACACAGTGAACCTCCAGACGACGACGGAATTGTCACCGTAGTTGACGACTTTAGAGGTGTTGCAGGATAAGGAGATGCCGATGGCCGCCATCGAAGTGCGCATATGGTCACAAGTCATCTCACACACCTTTTTCGTTTTTATGAATAAAATATCCCATTTTTAAGCTCCAGCAACAGAAAATATTCCCTTGTCATTACCCATTTTTAATCTCCGATTGTTAACATCCAAAACGAGAAACCGGGTTAACAAACTAACACGTTCGTTCTTTCCAAAGTCGTAACAGGATGTCAAAGCACAACCAGATAATATAGCCACGGACAAGAGCATTCTCAACAGGAATTCCATCACTCAACAAAATAAACTCCCATTTCCCATTCCACCCATCAAAAACAGCACAAAACGGCGTCACAAAAACCGGGAGGACGGAGAAGAGAAGGACCATACAATACCTGCGTGAGAGCTCGATAATCCTCGACCTCTTGGCTTGGGTGTTATCCGCTACGCCGAGGACGGCGAGGATGCCGCACATTACGGGCAGGCGGGCGGCGGCGGCGGCAACAGATGGTGCAGTGAGCAAACCACGAGCACGAGAATCGAATCTGGGGCACACGATCTTATTCCCTCAAGTTTTAGATGTTTAAGTATTCTTCAAAAAAGTTCTGTCGTTTACCATTAGCCACACGATCTTATACCAATTTTACTTGTAATTTTATCCTTCTCTTGTTACCATCCAAAGTCTTTAAACGAGAAGACGTAATTTTTACAAGTAATTTTATATCCGGTTTGTCAACAATCTTAAAACACATATAGATCTTAAGAGACCTCACAATGTTTGCCAAGTGCACCCAAGAACAACATACGTACCTAACTTTCAATTGAAACCTTCTCATGCGTATGTGGCATTGAGTCAATTTAGGAGGGAATGTTTATTGTTGTTCATACTAGTGATGTTTATTGTTGTTCCTTTTTGTTCAATTTAGGAGGGAATGAATTCTGATGGAAAGAAGATAGGGATAAAGCAAAGAGATCTCAACACACATGAGGCTGATCCAGTCAAATCTGGAGTATATGGGCATCATTGCTAGGAATCCGGTCGACCATTCTTGAAAGTACATTGCCGCTACTAGCCTTGGGTTTGGGATCACTTTCCTCAAGTTTGTTTCCTCCTCTGCAACATGGGGCTGATCTAGTGGGATAGATCAAGAGATAAAGAACGTAGAAAGCAAACAAATCCAATTCAGTGTTACTGAATTGAAAATAGTGGAAAGTTGGATTTTTAAATTTTATATATAATTATAATTATGAAAATATTTTGTGTTCAGTTCAGTAATACTGAATCAAAAAATTATTATTCTTTTAATAAATTAAATTATGGATCAATGTAATGTTATTAATCAAATATAGATGTAGTTACAAAATTATTTGTTATTCAGCTCTGTAATATAGTACTACTAAATTAATTTTTGTATCTGCGTCAATTAGTTTCGTATTACTGAATTACATAATGCTTAAATGTGAATAGTATCACTAAACGATTTCGAAAATAGTAATACTGTTTGAGAAACAGTATTTCCAACAAGATATCACTCTTATTCACCATCGCCAATCAGATATTAAATTTCCTGGTGGGGTCGACAAAAAATACAACTGGTCTGTCCATGAACATTCTTCTAATATGTAAAAAGCGTAAATAAAATGTGTTAATTAAGGAATCTCTAAATCTATGATAATAACTGTTTAATACTATGAAACGGTATTACTGTTTAATACTAAGAATCACAAATCTGACACAAAAACTGTATTACTGTTTTGGAAAATAGTATTTTCAGTGAGATATTTCTTTTAAACTGTTAAACACTATTACTAAGCAGATGTTTAATTTTTTGGTGGGCTCCACAAAAAATACAACTGTCCATGAACATCCATCTAACCTACAAACA
>JAMKQA010021558.1:0-14670 GCA_024699735.1 Posidonia australis
TTTTTTTAATCATTTTATTTTTTAAATATATTTTATTAAATGGTTAAACCACAAACTGAACCGAACCAAACCGATCTACAATGGTTCGGTTTGGTTAGATCGGTTTGGTTCGATTTCAATAGATACAATGGTTCGATTTGGTTTGAAAATTGTTCAAATCGAACTATATGATTTGGTTTGTAGTTTTGTCTCAAATCGAATCGTAACCACACCTAATTGTATGAGTGAGTGTATAAGGTTGAGGAAGGGATAGAATGCCAAAATGCTACAACGCCACTCGTGACTTCCTTTTTATCGCTTGTAACCCGTGAATTTTTTCATGAATGCTTGCGCCCATGTTTTGCAAAGGTGTCAGGGCACTGGTGCTTTATAAGGGCGTGCTGGGATGGCGTCAAGTGGAAGGCACATGAAAATCAGAGGAGGAAAAAACTAGAGAGTGTGGAGGGGGAAGAAGGAGAGGAGAGGGAGAAACTGAGGGAGGGAGGGAGGGAGGGAGGGAGGCCCATGGGAGAGAAGGGGGAGTTCACCGTTGCTTGCCACCATCTCGACCCCCCTATGTCGTCATCATCATTGCGTCGTTGGAGTTACAAGTTTGTTGTCATCGTCGAGTCGTAGTCGTGAGTTGTTGCAACTGTCGTCGTTCCTGAGTTATCGTGGTCATCAATGCTGGGTGCGAGTTGGGACGTCGAGCTACGATTGTGTGGGGGTGAGCAAACGCCGATGTAAGGTACGCACTCTACCCCAATCGTCTCTCTTTCTTTTATAGCATGATATGGTGGCTGGATCCCATAAATGGGATCGTTGGGCAATGGAAGTGTTGCGACCATTATGGGTTCTTGTGGAGGGAATCCATTCCATTTTGATGAATTTGGACCGATCTTCGAGTGGATTGGTGTAGGGATTGTGTGGATGCATAGATAATAACTTGAATTTCATTTCCTAAAAGTTTTGTGCTTGGATTTATAGTTTTTATAGGATTTGAGGAGATGGGTTCACAGCAGGCAAGCTCTGCTTGCTGCTACGAATGATAGCAAAATAGGGGGTGCAACTCCTTGGCACAAGGGAGTGGCACACTTCCCTAGCGTGAGGGAGTGGTGCAACTCCCTGACATGTTTTGCGTGGTTCCCTATTGCAATCCACTATAGTCAGGGTTTTGATGTTTTAGATTGGATTTTCTGGTTTTCTTTTGGGCTTTGTTTCATGGATCATTTTGGCTTGTTGAATGTATAGAGATTTGAGTTTTGTATGATTTTCATGGAATTCTTGTGGCATTTTTTAGGCGGTTTTGAAATGCTTTTCAAAATGGTTTCTAAAGGAATTTGTAGAAGAAATGCATAATTTTGCAAAGAGTTTTAGAAAATGACTTTCCGAGGATTTTGAGCTTCCCAACTGTTCCCAGTAGGGTCAAGGGTTAGAGTCCCTGAGACTTGGACTGTTTGTAGAGTTCGGGGTTAGAGGTCCCAAGGCTAGGGGCATTGGTAGGGTCCAAGGATAGAATCCCTTGGTAGCCCAAGTATAGTGTTGGCAAGGTCAGGTGTTAGAATTCCTGGGTGACCTAAGCATCGAGGATGTCGAGAGGACATACCTTCTGTTTGTCCTAGAGTAGACATATGAGTTATGTTCTACGAGTAAGAACCCAGGGCAGAGGACTCCTACATGAGGTGGTCTTGCTGCGATAGTGCAATGCATTTCAAGGTTAGAGTTCCTAAATGAATGCTAATGGTTGGTCAGTTGCTTGTGACTAGAGACATATGATAGGTATTTTAGTTCTAATCTGGTAGAGACCATGGTTTTCTAGACATAATTTTGTGTTGATTTTTGAGACTTAGTTTGGCATAGAGTAGCCATTCCAAGAGTATATAAAGAAATTTCAAAGATGCACGTGTTTTGGAAATAAAAGAGGAAAAAGATTTTGAAAAGCATGATATGAAAGGGATTTCTATGCTTGTCTGCAATAGAGTTTTTTAGGTTTTTGGTGCCTTTTTCAGGTTTTGAACTTGGTGTTGCCAAGAGGGGTAGTCGTGTGGCTTTAGGAGCTGAGTACTAGTAGCTTTGGTTTGGGTTTGCTGATTTTAGTAGTTGGTAGGCGTATGCTGAGTAACTATTAGATGTCACTTACGTGTGTTTTCTTGGTTTTCTTTTAGCAGGTGCAGATTGTGGAGTTATAGCTCCATCTAGTGCATAGAAGTGGAGTCATATAGCCACACATCACAGGTTATGGGTAGAGTTAGGTGTTGTTTTAGTTATTTATTTTAAATTACCTACATTTATTTTGAATTATTTATTTACTTTGGCTAGGTGTGTGTTAATATGTTGGATTGTGACGCCCAAGGGCATTACATCTTGTGTTAAATATTTTTAGCCAATACATAGTTTATGTGTTTACTTGTTGCATTTATATTGTTGGAATTGTTTATTTAGGTATATTCTGAAAATTTCAATCATTAATGATACTGATTTTTTTTTTCACTGCCCAAAAATAGTAAGAACATTGTGAGGAATTTTTCTCGCAATATCCTCACTAATCTAGTTGTCTGTCTCAAAAATAACGAGAGTAAGTCCTTACAATGTCCTCGCTATCAAAAGGACTTTTCCTCACAGTGATAGCGAGGACTTTTCTTGGCAATTGCTTCGTTATTTCTAGGACAACTACAATATTTTTCCATCTTTTACGAACACTAGGTGAGCATTTGAGGAGGATATAGTGAGGACACATATCCTCACAATGTCCTCGCACAGTATCTCATGAGTATATTACAAGGAACTCTTCTCGCAACATCGATATGACAACAATAGTGTTGCGAGGATAGAATTTCCTCGCTAGGTCCTCTCTAACAACTATTGTGAGGATATCACGAGGACATCGCAAGGATGGTGTGACGACATATGTCGTCGTAAATTTCTGTTTTTCTAATACTACATGTGTATTTGGGATGTATATCGCTTGACTAGTATCCCAATAGGTAATGTGTTTAGTAAGCATCAATATGTCACTTGACAAACATTTTTGTTAATAAAAGCAACAAAAATGAATTCAAACAAGTGCTCTAAATGTAGAGTCATCACTGCCTATCTTATAAGAGAAAAGACAAGTGGATAAGTTTCATCAAGGAAAAATATCAAAATATAAAAAAGCAGCAAGTCAATCCTAATAGGAAGTATGCAAATCAGATTGATAAGCGATGAGCCTGAAATAATTGATGATACGTATACCCCAGATATACCTACAAGCAACCACTTTAACATCATAAGTAGGGCTGAGTAAGATAAGCCTATCTTACTCTTGAGCAAACAAACTACAACAAGAAAATAGTTCCATATACAAAACAAACTAGAATAAACCATGTTGAAAGATAATACAAAATCTCAAAACTAAAACCAATTAGTCTATGGGATTGTCTCCATGATCCCGAACATCCTCCAAAAGTAAGAATGTAAAGGTGTCAAACAATTTGCACTCAAACTCTTGAGCAAACAACACAATGCTGAATCATATATCCTGTAAATCTACATATTGAGTGATGGAGTGCTAATAGTGCAAGCTAGTCTTGAGTTCAAGTTTCAAGAGACCAAGAAGACAAAACCTGGCAATGAAAGAATTGAACATTGTTGTATATGGTTCAATCAAATGAGAATCCATACTATCAATCGAAGGAAAAATCGTTTGGTGATCTTCTGAATTCCATCAAGGAATTTCTAGAGGTTTTACTACAGTCAAGAACAAACATCTGATGTAAAACGAAAGCAGAAGAAAAGCTAAGGCAGTTAGAAAGCGATGCCTTCATCGATGGAGAACTCAGTAAGCTCCTACATAGCCAAACATCAATAGAAATAGTGTATATGGCTGGGGAATCATCTCAAGGTGGTGACCTAAAAATGAAAATTAAGGAGTTACAACCAACAGTCTTCTCTCTTACTACCATTGTCCAAAACTTACTCCTTGAAAAAGAAAAGCATATGACAGGACAAAAAAGTATGGTCAAGCAAGCCATTACCGCCTGTCTCTCAGAAATAGTTAGCACAAATGAGAGACAATTGGATCTTTTGAATCCATACAGAGTACTATTTCCAACATGACCCTTGGAAGCTAAAATACCTGTAGGATATACTCAGCCAAAGTTCACAAACTACAATGGTATGGGATCTTCTAGAGTACACTTGGCTCATTTTATAACCCAGTGTGGTGATCTCACAACAAATGAGTCATATCTACTAAAACTATTTGTTCTTTCCTTAAGTGGACCAGCTTTTGAATGGTATGGTATTTTAAAACCAGACTTTGTACCTGACTGGGACACAATGCAACGCATGTTCATGCAACAATTCTTCACAACACACAAGAAGGTTTCGTTGGTAGAATTATCTTCCTTGAAGCAAAAGGTGGGGGAATCATATATCGATTACAGACTTAGCTGGCGAAATTGTTCCATGCACTATGCTCAAGAAATCAATCAACTTGAATAGTACATCTTAGCCAATCAAATTAGTAGCTGAAGATATTCACATGTTTGAGCGATTGAGGAATAAGGCGAGAGATGTAGAATTATTTCCACAACAAAATCGTAATGTGTACCCCACTACAAGCTTGTCCTTGAGTAGTAGTCAGCATAAGAAGGAAAAGAAGAAAAAACAGGTGAAGGAAAGACTGTCAAGAAAACCAGAAAAGTCAAACCATCTAGGTCGTAAGTATCCCTTGAAAGGAAAAGGAAAAATTATTCTTTTAGAAATGACAAGGTTAGAAATTATTCAAATTAAAAGGCTATAGAAGTGGGCAAGGTTGCTCTACCGCAACCTAAGAAGCCCAATGAAGCCAATTTGACAGATTACCCAACTATTGTCTGTATCATCGTATGTTGGGACATACAATTGAAGATTGTTGGGTCTTCAAAGATATAGTTCCATGTATGGTACAATGTGGAGAAATTGAATTGAATGTTGCAACCAAAGTTGATCTACCACAACCACATGCAAGTACGAGCAAAGAATCCTCCAACGTGATAGAATCTTCTCCCATCCCTTTTTCATCAGAAACCATGGAGGATTTAATTGTTCAAATGATGAACTTTGCCACATGGATCCCTAAAATCTCATTCCTTGGAAAAAAAAAGCTAGAATTCTTGGAATGCCTTGGTCGCTTAGAGAAAAATAAGACCAAGCCTGTTATACATGAATGTCGGATGATAAGTTCGTCTCCGAAATCAAAAGAAGAGACTATTCCTAATGAAATGGTCCCTCCAATGTTCAGGAGAGACTAATCCGATGGCGAAGAAAATGTCAAGCAAACCTCAGTTTAATTGCAAAAAGGCAAAACAATCACATCTATAGATGCACAAAACTCCACAAAGAAGAAGACTTCAAAATTGACAAGCATCACAACTCCTGGTTTTTCGCATGGAACTCTTATCTCCTCCACTTGAGCAACATTTTCTCCTCTTCTTTTGAGCGGCATGTTGCTTCTCTGGCTCTGGTACTAATATTACGTAGTGCTAGTGTGAAATAGAGATCAAGAAAGAAAATATAATTGCACTTCAAGGCAATCAAGCATGCTTTAAAGTTGCAATTTGTAAATCTAAATCAAAACATCCTTCTACCAGCCAACGTAATTTACAGACAACTTAACCTACTCTATTGGAATTTGAAAGCAAATCCAAACTACCAAATTATCATTGAGCTTATTCTTCATAATTGGCATTTAAAATTCAAACTAAAAGATTTAAACTATAATCGAAAAAATAGGAACATGTTGGCCCACTATCCTCTCCGAGCGTTGTGTTTGTTTTGGGTGAGATAACTTCTGAGTGATCTTAATCTGCCACGACTTCAACTGCATCACTAATAGTCAAGCACTCACTTGAAATTTGGTGAAGCCATGATCGTTTCCATCCTCCTACAAAAGCCTCGTGAGAGCACAAGCTTCTTGTTGATGAAGCTCAAACATCTTCTTGCATATAATGAAAACTCTCGTCAGATCATAAGCTTCTTGCAAGTGAAGCTCAAACACTTCCAAAGAAATCCTTGATCAGACACCTTCATGCCACCAATCCAGCATTTTGGGTACGTAGATAGGAGAAGCTTGACTAGAGTTTTTCCTTCTTCTTTTTTTTCAGGTGCTAATTGCTATCCAAACTTACATACAATGACGAAGATTTCAAGAAATAAAAGTGTAACGCCCTAGAATTCGGACACGCTACCTACATAGCATCATAACCCAATTACAATAATTAAATGATTAAAATAATTAAAAAGAGTCGAACAACTATCCAAGAACGACGTGTGGCTAGTGATTCTGAAAACTCAAGCACCGGAACCCAGACTATACTTCAACAGCTGCTCACTTGAAAAGCAAAAACACAAACAACAAAACACGCGTAAGTGACATTTAAGTCACCTAATATCCGACCACGCGAAAAAACCCACAGTAAACCACCAAAAACCTCGAGAAAACCCTATATCTCAGCTAAACAAAACCAAACTAGGTTCACAGAAAACTTGGAATTCGTTCCAAATTAGAAATCCTTGGGAATCTCTCTCCCAAGACCATGTCTTTCTCAAACATTTTTTTTCTCTTTTATAAATCAATGCATTTTGAAATCTTTTGTGCATCTCGAGAAACCACCTTCTCGATCCGACCCAACCCAAAACAATAAAGCCACACATGACCCCAAAACAGTAAATTCACACTTGACTGGCAACTAGTTCAAAACCATAGTTTATCTTGGCTAGAAGCTAGTTAAATCCATAAGGCAAACACAAACCATCTTTAGCCTAAAACCACAACACACACATATCATTCATAAATCATTAGTGCCACCTTGATCAGAGGCGACTAGGCCACAAGCAAAAGGCAAGGCACCAACATCACCAACCTGCATTGCCGCGGTATTCTTCCTTATGCAGGAGGACAAGACAACCGCCCCGATCAACAGGCCTCAATCTCATTTATTTAACATGCATAGAGATACGTCTTTCTTGGCGCGCCAAAAGTGTCCCGACACTCGGTACTTACATTCCCAGGTCTAGTCAACACAATCTCAAGTGGGAGTAATCTGGTCTCTTTCAACCGCCCCAAACCTCGACAACCACCCAACGTCGTGGATCCAGAACCTCGACAACCATGCTTGGGCTAGCCGGTCTCATCTAGGTCCACAGTCCCTATCAGTTTACTCTATCACTACGTGAATCTAGAACAATACATAATTCATTTTCATAAACATTAGGATTTTTCTTATAAAAACCTCATTTAATCTTGGAAACATTTCCATATTTACCTCATGTCATTTACATGGATTTACTATCACTAATACACGCTTAAAACATCATTAAAACATTTCAACCCCTAATGGGTCTCATGTCTAAAACCATGTAAAACCATCATTTAGATCCATGAGATCAACATTATCAAACACATTTATCCATTAATAAATACGATTAATTAGATAATCAAACCCAGATGTTACAAAAGATACCAAACTATCTATTAATAAACCACATCCTGAATAATACATTAAATCCATAGTTTACATTAATTAAATAATCAAACCAGATGTTACAAAAAGAGTGCAAATACGATTATAATCTCACTAAGCAAACATTTAGAGCCAACCATCTTCAACAAGATCAGTACACACATAGTTCTTTGGATTAAATGTCTGAGTGGACCGTTCAAAGAGAAAAGATAAGAGAACATAACATGCATTTTTTTTCTCTTTTGAAGGGAGCATAAGCCCGTTACCAACAAAAAAGTGAGCATAAGCTCATGTTTCATTAATTGCAATCCAAAATACATGGCATTAAAAGAAAAGAAATCAAAATTCAAGAAAAGTACATAAAGAACCGGACCACAACTAACATCCAACTGGAGACAAGATGGATGCTCCATCACCCTGTAAGCAAGAAGTTGAAGAACAACGCCAAAGAACTAGAACATTACATGCATTGAGTAATTCATGCGTGCTGTAAATAAATAAACAGATAATTGAAAGGTGCTTGAGTTACGACTCTTTTTTTTTTTTTGTTCAATCACTTATTAATAATAGTGAACGCAGTCTGCACCGTGGTAAGGCCAATGATAATCAAGGCGCCAATCAAGGCAAAGGCGACCTTTGGGTGGTCCAAGTAGTCGTTCATAATCCTTGCCCTCCATCTGTGATAATGCTGATTGTAGTGCTCCTCCACGGCCTCGAAGACGCCACCTAGATGGTGCTTGTTGTTTCTGAGAAGAGTCACAGAATCCAAACGGTTGAAGATTTTCACCACATCCTCGTCACCACCAATACTGTTCTGAATGATGCCTCTGTCCCTGAGCAAGGCAACGTCAGAGGTGGTTTTGATCAAGTTCGTCATCAGCACAACGTAGCTTGAGTAGTGGTACCCTGTGTCCACTGGGAAGCTTTGCTCCAAGGCTAAGATGTTTTCGAAGTAGGATTTCTTATACCGATCAATCGGTAGAAGTGGAATTTCTAGATTCCCGTCGTTGAAGGACACATCTAAGAAACTAGTTTCATACTCTTTCTTCCTCAACATCATCCCAGCTTTGTCTAGTTGCATTGCCGTAGGAAGCGGTCTGGATAATCCCGGGTGCCCTCTGGGAAATCTAGTGGGCAAACTGGATGATCTTTTGCAGTTGGAATTGAACCAGTTGGGTTTCTTCCACAAGATTAGTGTCTCAATAGATAAGATGATGACATAAACAATCCCGATGAGCAGAAGTCTGAAAAAACGCTTGATTTTCTTAAGCAAGAACGACCAACCGTACGCAGTTATTGAGATCGACACCATAAGTTGGTTGCATATAAGCACGAACAATGTGTCAGCTGGTGGATGACCTTTCATGGGGCTCGTCGTTAGTTGAAGCCCAGTCAAACCGCACAAGTATTCCAGATGAAGGAGATGATATATATTAACTTCATCCACGTGAAGCATCTTTTTCGTTATTCTCCCCTTATGAAGGTAAAAGAGAGCCAGATCTATGAGAGTCATCCCGTGACATTCAAAGAACAGATCTGAAAAAACGCTTGATTTTCTATACTCAGACGCTTCGAGAATGGCATCGAGAACGAAGAAGGGAATCTGATTTTCCAGCAAGAGCAAATCGCGAAGGAGCAGCGGCATGTTCCTGATACTGGTTGTCATTGGCAGGTTAGCAAACCTCTCGAAATGTTTGAGCAAGATTTCAACCATGAAGCAGCCGTCGAGCACCAGCATCCCCAAGAATTTCTTCGAGTTGAGGTCACTCAGACTTTCTGAGTACTGTTTCCGAATGTCCTCCTCACGTACGGCGATGGCCTTGACGTAGTCTTCCAACTGTACGCGTTCGCCCCTGCTAAGTAGCTGCTGGAGGTACAGGAGTTTGATTTGTTGCATAGGCTCGAGGGCTTCTTTTCCATGGTGATATGGACCGATGGAGATAAGCCTCGGGTCGTAGGCATCCCCATTCCCTTCCCGGACATCGTGGGGGATTTTGGAGATGGTGGATTGTTGTTGTTGTTTGTAATCCACATCTAATACCTGAAGGCTTCCCGTCAAGGCATTAGATACCTCAATGATCCGAGCAATTACCTCAGGCTCACCTTGATTGCTGCTGGTGCTTGCCATCGTAGAACTCTGGTTTCTCTTTGTTGAAATAAGTATAGACCAGCCAACAGTAAGACCACCATATGCATGACTTAAATATGGATAAAATACGGAGATTTTAATTAGTTAGTGTTATCCATAAAAGTTTTTACAAGGAAACACCATATTGCATGCACAAGACAAGAGAAGCAAGTACGAGTTGATCATGTATATCAAAAACATTAAAATATTGATAATACTTTAAGCTGACAGTTGAGGTGACCTTCCAAGTAGGAAACATGGATTATAAACAGCAAATATATTTTTGTACCTCCCAAAGTTAGAATCTTGCATCTGATGAGTAGTTTTTGCTTGTGGATTAAGGATTATAGTTCTCCAACACAATAACACATGGTTGGCTGCAGAATGGTGGAGCAGAGATCAAATTATATTAATATATAGATTTAAAAGCTAGACCTATCACAACTCCAATGTAAAGAAGTTGTTAGCCTCTTATGATTCACATCACACAAGCAATTCAATGTTCACATTGATGACTATTGACTATTACTATTTGACTGTAGCTGAATACATCCAAATGTATTCAATATTAAAGAAGTTGTTAGCCTCTTATTTTACGTGATTCACATCACACAAGCAATTCAATGTTCACATTGATGACTATTGACTATTACTATTAGACTATAGCTGAATACATCCAAATTTATTCAAAATTGCTCTTGACAACAGAGATCAAGACTCCACACCTATATAATGGAACCAATAATTTTATAAGAGTTGTATTATTAGTTTACTATGTTTGCATTTTTACATCAATTATTTTGTCAGATGGATGTACCTTCAATCTAAGATTCACACATGAACATACTGCTCAACTAAGTCCTCTTTGGCAATGAGATCGGAGGATCCCATTAATGATAGAGTATTATTAGATGCTACGTATGTAATCTGTATTTCTTTAATAACTTTGTATCCCGGACTCAAATCATATGGTCACCCGAATCTGTCCCATTGTATTTTATATAAAAAGGGTTGTCTACCGCCATGAATAGATGCAAGAACATTTTCCCTTATCATGGTATTAGAGCAGTGCCTTCCTCGATCGTCATTTTTGGTGACGAGCTGATCTTCCTTTCTTATTCTGATCATGGAATTCTCTAGTCTCGTGTTCCAATGTCAAGGTTCACCTTTGTTCCTTTTTTTTTTGTTTTTTTTCTCTTGATTCAACTCACTCTTCAACTCAAAACTACTGGATCTTCCAGTTCTTAGCTTTATTAGTCCTGTTCTTATGGATTTAAGCTCAGATCTCACAAGATCCACCAGATCTGCTCTTATCTTCTTTTCTTTGCTCGTTTGCTCTTGTTTTGCTCAGATCTGTCAGATTTGTCTGCCTCGAGTTTCGATCTTTGTCCTCTATGTTTTTTCTTGACATTTTCTTCTTTGATCTGAAGTTTTGTAGCCCAGATTTGCTGTTCTCATGCCTCTTCTTCTATGACCTAGGGTTTGTGAGCTTAGATCTATTCTGGTCTAGGGTTTTCGAGCTCATACTTTCTAATCTAGTGTTCCATGTGCTCATCTTATCCTGATCTAGAGTGTCTGAACTCAGATCTTCTGATCTAGAGTCATTAAGGTTTCTTTCTTATTTTTCTTTTCTCTGATCTAGGGTTTCTATATCTTTTCTTTTATCATGCCAAGACCAGAGTCCAGTGGTGTGAATAGGGAGTTAGAATCTGTTTTAAGAGAAGGGGGACAAAATGTTAATATAAATCCCTCTCTTACAGTCTTGTGATCATTCTCACACAAGTTTAGTTAGTAAAGTTTTCACTGGTGGCAATTATTCCACCTGGAGTAGGTCAATTACGATGGCTCTTAGTGCTAAAAACAAGCTAGATTTTATCAATAATACTCTATTACAGCCTAATATTAGTGAGTCACCAGAGAAGCACCATATGTGGAAGAGGTATAATGATATTGTATTGTCATGACTGCTGAATTTTGTTGAGCCAGAAATTGCTTCAAGTGTGATCTATTATGATCTCGCCTTTGATGTGTGGAAAGACTTGCAAGATAGATTCTCTCAAGGAAATGCTCCAAGAATTTATCAAATTCAATGAGACATTGCTTCTCTTTCACAAGGTCAGTCATTTGTTGTTGCTTACTTTATAAAGTTAAAGTCTTTATGAGATGAATTAAATTCCTATATGAAACTTCTCTCTTGTAACTATGGAGTTTTTAAAGAATTTACTGAAAGACAATAGGAAGATAGAGTTATTCAGTTTCTTCTTGGTCTTAATGAGACTTATGGACAAGTCAAAGGCTAGATTCTTCTTATGAATCCTTTTCCTAGTTTGAATAAAGCTTATGCTTTAGTATTACAAGAAGAAAAATAAAGAGTTATAGTTCATCCTTTTCCTGTTACTGATAATAATAGTGCTATGATGGCAAATAAAGGAAACTGGTAGCATAACTCACAAAATAATTATGGAGATAAAAATAGACCTCAAAATCATTCAAAAAACAGTAACAGACAGAATAAGAAGTGTACACAATGTGAGGGTATTGGCCATACTATTGATAGGTGTTTCTAAATTATTGGGTTTCCTCTAGGGCACAAGTTACATAAGGTTCATCCTAAAAAGAATGCAGTAGTGGTTATTCAGAAGAATGCTGAGGTTTCTTCCTTAAACAATCAAACTTCTATTGAGGATGTTGTTAAGACAGAAGTTCCTAGTTTTACACCAGAACAATATAATCAAATTTTAAGCCTTCTTAGGACCACTACCAACCCAAAAAATGTAGCTAATGCGGCAGGTATGCCTTTTTATTCTTTCTCTATGTCTGATAAGTAAACATGAGTGATTGATACTGAAGCATTTGATCATATGTGTTGTGACAAATCTTATTTGCATAATATAGTTCCATCAGTTAACATATCACCTATTAAATTACCTACAGGAGATTTTGCCACAATAGATTCTATTGGAAATTGTCACATAAGTTCCAATATTATTCTTAAAAATGTCCGTTATGTTCCCATGTTTAATGTCAATCTCTTATTTGTTAGTAAACTTGTTAGGTAAATGTATTGTTCTGTTACTTTTTTACCTGATTTCTGTATGATCTAGGACCTTGCCATGAAGAAGGTGATTGGGTTAGGTAAACAACAGAATGGACTTTATATTCTTCATAATTCTTTTGATATACCTACTTCATGTGTTGTAGTTAGCTCACAAGTCTGGCATAATAGACTTTGGCATATTCCTTCAGTGAAAATACATATGTTGTCTTCTTTCATTCCTATTTCTAGTAATTCTCAGTTTCATTGTATTATTTATTTTCTTGCTAAGCAACATAGACTTTCTTTTCTTGTTAGCTCTATCAAGACCACAAAACCTTTTGATTTGATACATTGTAATATATGAGGAAAATTTTCTGTTCCTGATTACAAAGGTTTTCAGTATTTCCTTACTATTGTTGATGATTTCTCTAGATACACTTGGATTTTTCTTATGTTTCACAAGTTTGAGACATATATTCTTCTAAGAGATTTCTTTTTATTAGTCAAAACTCAATTCAATTCTGATATCAAGATTGTTAGATTTGATAATTGAAAAAAAATTTGTTCTAATGATATGAAGGTTTTTTTCTCTAGTCTTAGTATCATTCATCAAATTTCTTATGTTTATACTCTACAACAAAATGATGTAGTGGAGCATAAACATAGGCATCTATTAGAAGTCTTTAGAGCTTTAAGGTTTCAAGCCTCTCTACCTATCAAATTCTAGAGTGACTGTATTCTTACAACCACTTATCTGATTAATAGAACGTCATCTACTATTTTACATGGTCATTCTCCTATTGAAATTCTTGTCCAAAAAAAAACATCCTATGATCATTTTAGGACTTTTTGTTGTCTTTGCTATGCCATTAAGTCCCACATGTCTCATAAGTTTGATTCTAGAGCTTATAAATGCGTTTTTCTTGGACATCCTTTTGCTCAAAAAGATTATAGAGTTTATAATTTGGACTCCAAATCAATTTTTGTTAACTGAGATGTCACTTTTCATGAGGATATTTTTCCATTTACTCAACAGGATTATGATCCTCATGATATTTCTATTCCTAAAGTTAGCCTCCTTGATGATATCTCCTTTCATTCTAATGATGATAATCTTCCCGAAAGTCTAACGTAGAGAGATTGCTAGCCTCTTATTTTATGTGATTCACGTTGCACAAGGATTTCAATATTCACATTGATGACTACTGTTATTTGACTATAGTTGAATACATCCAAATGTATTCAATATTATTCTTTGACAAAAGAGAACTAAACTCCACACATATGTATTGAAACTGATAATCGTAGAAGACTTGCATTATTAATTTACTATTTTTGCATCTTAACATCAATTATTATGTCAGATGGATGTACCTTCAATCCAAGATTCACTATAGTTCAACTAAGTCCTCTTCAGCAATGAGATCGGAGGTTCCCATTAATGATAGAGTATTATCAGAGGAATTTCAAATTATTTCTTTACCACTTGCATGTTGGTTTGCTACCTACTTAACCGTACGTAGGCCACACACACGCCACAATGACCTCCGAAATTACCACATGAAAAAGATGAGCTGTAGGAACTCTAACTATTGCAATTATCAAAGAGAGAGACGTTCTTTAGAGCAATAAGGTAACATGAGTAGTCTAAGATTTTTCAAGAAATACAATTTCGTTACAGTCTCTCTCCCACACGACAGGGATGTTTTCCAGATTGCATTGCACGACTACACGTATGGGTGGAGACATGCTATGCATCAAGTTAATTTGCAATTACATCTATCAAGATGATTTTTAAGTATTCATGGCATTGGAGTAGAGCTAACGTGGCCAACAAGAGATACCTACTCCACACGAGTAGACGTTTTCCAGCACTTCACAAGACTCCATGACAATTCAAAGAGAAGTCACAGTGACTGCATTAATTTAATGGGCTCACCTTTTTTTATTAAATAAATTCATGGGCTAAAAAAATAACCATACATATGTATTTATTAAATATCTATAAATATATGATAAAATTTTCATTTAAATAAAAC
>JAMKQA010021559.1:0-14924 GCA_024699735.1 Posidonia australis
TACTCTTGAAGAAGAAGGAATGGAAGGGGGAATGGAAGGCTCCACCGATTGTGAAGCCATCGCAGAAACATATTGTAACATTTCCTCCTTCTCAAAACCTGAAACAAGAGTTTCTACCCAAAAATGCATCAGAGAAATAATATCATGTATGATCAAAGTATATGATCTAGCTGAATTGCGAAAAACCCTATTGTTCCTTTCTTTCCAAATCAATTAGAGAATGATTTGAAGTAACAAGGTCCAACCAGAGGATGATAAATCAATTTTAAGATGGGGAGAAGACAGAAACAAATCAACAACACAAAAGAAACCAGGATATAGATCAGAAACCAGAAAAAAAGCTCCAAATATCCCTTGCAAAGGTACAATTTAAAAACAGATGGTTATTATTTTCACTGTGTGCAGAACAAAATATGCATAATGAAGACCCAGACCAGCCTCTCTTAAGTAGATTCTCCTTTGTTAAATTCTTGTTCTTAATAACTAACCAGGAGAAAAGCTTAATTTTTAATGGGGTATTACTTTCCCACAGACATTTATAAAAAGCATTATGAAGACTCCCATCATTAAATAATCTGTAAGCTGCCTTCACTGAAAAGATACAATTCTTGATAGGTAACCAGTTACAGATGTCATCACTAGTTCCCAAATTTAGGGATTGCATAATGTTAACAAAACATTCTAGCTGAGATTGAAGTGCTATGGGATTAAGTGAATAACAGTAAGCTAGATTAAACAGTCTATTAAAATCTGAAAGAAACAAATCCCTAATTGCTCTGACAGATGCCTTCTTGAATCTGGCTGCACTGTATAATTCAAGCAATGTAGTTTTTAGAGGAATATCATTCCACCATTTTTGATTCCAGAATATAATGTTAATACCATTACCAACAGTAGCAGTAGTAAAACAGTTAAAGAAATTAAAGCCTTGTTTAATGTGGCTCCACAGGGGGGAACAGATAGGAGCAGGAGAATTCAAAATAGCTCCAGGACCCCTGTGCAAATATCTAGCCCTTAGAATTAATTTCCAAACAGGACTGTGTTGACTAGAAAAGAATTGCCATATTAGCTTGGTTTTTAAAGCTACACTGAAATTTCTCAAATTAATTATTCCCCAACCATTTTGTTGTTTTGGTCTGCAAATATTAGACCACTTAATTAAGTACATCCCTTTATGATTAGGGGATAATGAGTTCCACAAGAATTTACTTCTTAGAGTATCTATTTTTTTTCTCAATCTTTAAAGGCATATGAAGGACAGACATGTAATATGTGGGAATTGTTGATAATACAACATTAACCAAGACTAATCTGCCCCCTAAAGACAAGTATCTGGCCTTCCAAGAGGAGAGTTTCTTAGTAATTTTTTCTATCACAGGTGTCTAACTATTAACTGTGGCTCTTTTGAAGTGTAGAGGCAACCCTAGATATATGATAGGGAGGTCAGCCTTAGCACACCCCATAATATCACATGAGTATAGCAGAGAAGCCTGAGAAACACCCACACCAGTGAGGGATGACTTATGAAAATTAATTTTTAACCCAGAACATGTCTGAAAACAGCATAGTATTCTTTTAATATTAATCATGTTCTCAGTATTATCTGGGAGGAAGAGAAGAGTAAGGGGAACATGTCTGAAAATTAATTTACTAAGGAAGGACCTTCATAGGGGAAATTAATCCCAGAAATTAAATTACTTCTCTTAACTACCTGCAGCATGGAGTTCAATACATTTGTAGCTATAATAAACAGTAAGGGGGACAAGGGATCACCCTGTCTTAAACCATTTGAAGCCCCAAAGAAACCTTTAAGAGATCCATTGATTAAAACAGAGAACTTTGCAGTAGATATACACATGCGGATCCAAGAGATCCACTTATCCCCAAAACCCAACCCAGAAAGAGAGTCTAACAGAAAATGCCAATTTATATTGTCAAATGCTTTTTCAAAATCTATTTTTAGAATATAACCCTTGGTGTTAGAAGATCTCATAAAGTGTAGGGTTTCTTGTGCAACAAGGAAGCAGTCCCCAATAGATCACCCTGCCAAAAATGCACTCTGAGAAGCATCAATGGCAGTGTTCAATACTGTTGACAGCCTAGAAGCTAGAGTTTTTGTAATGATTTTGTACAGACTATTAACTAGACTAATAGGTCTAAAGTCTTGAATCCTAATGTCTCCCTGTTTCTTAGGGATAAGTGCAAATGAAGGTCTGATTTATTGAAGAAAGAAAATCAGGGTCATTAAAAGAATGGAAGGATTGGAAGATATTAACTATTTCTGATTTCAACAAATCCCAGAAATGCTGGAAAAAAAACAGAGGGAAGCCATCAGGACCTGGGGATTTGTCCCCAGCTAAATGGAACACACTGGATCTGATCTCTTCTTCCTTAAAAGAGATCTCTAACTGTTCAGGGGAAGAAATTTTTACTGGGATAAGGACATCCCAGCTAAATGATATTTGAAGACTGCAGCCCTTATTGAATAGCTTAGTGAAATGGTTCTCAATTTCTCTACAGATCTCCATTTGGGATATAGTTATAGAGCTATTAATGAGAAGAGAAGAAATATTATTAGCCCTCCTATGGCATTTTACCATGTTATGAAAAAATGAGGTGTTTAAGTCCCCTTCCTTCAACCATTGGATTCTAGATTTTTGCCTCCATTACACCTCTTATTCTTTAAGAAGGTCAAGATGTTCTAATCTCAAGGCCTTTTTTTGCACTCAATTAATATTATCAGATTGTTCAGCTTGAATATCCATATCCTGAATTTGAGATTCAATAATTCTGAGTCTTTTAGCTCTATTAGCTTTAATAGGAGCTATCCATTTCTTGAGTAAGGCTTTAAAATTTTTCACTTTAAAACTAAACTCAGACACAAGAGAAGATATAGAAAGAGAATAACCATTCTGCCACCAATAATCCTTAATTAATTGTTCAAATCCCTCTAAAGAGAACCAGGATTTATAAAATCTGAAGGGGGGAGGGCCCCAATTAAGGGCCATGGTATTAACCAGGATTGGGATATGGTCTGAAACAATTCTGGCTTTACCAGAACAGAAAGCATCAGGGAATTTCCCAGACCAGCTTGGAGAGACTAGAAAACGATCAAGCTTTACTAATATGGGATTATCTTGAAAGTTTGACCAGGTGAAGGAGAAATTATTTGGAGAGAGGTCGATCAGAGCATTCTGATCAATAAAATCATTAAATCTGTCCATGTGGGTAGTGCTATTTATGTGGAGGGAATGCTCACTGGGGAACCTAATCACATTCAAGTCACCCCCCAGAAGCTAGAAGTTATTAACAAGTGTACTGATATAATGTAACTCTTCAATAAATAGAAGTTTTAGGTTATGGTCACAGGGACAATAGACCCCAGTGAGCCACCAGTCCAGATTAGTATCTAAGATTCAAAGTTAATAGAAAGGCAGTAATTGGAAGGAATACACCTGATTACCTTAAATAACCTGCTATCCCAACCGATTAGGATACCCCCTGAGGCACCTATAGAGGGGACCAAAGACCAGGAATTTATTTTTTTTCCCTCCTATAAGCCTTAGAGACCCTTCAGTGAACTTTTCCTTCTTAGTTTCACTAACAATAATGACATCACATTTGTTAGATATAATAAATTCTTTTAACTCTCTCCTCTTATGCCCAGAGCCCAAACCTCTAATGTTCCATGCTGCTATAATCATAAAAAATTAGTGGAGGAAACAGAGGATCCCATCCTAACAGAGGATGCAGTAGGATCTTCTAAATTAACATACTCCTTGCCCTGATCCTGCCTAACTTGATTAAAGAAGGCTATTGATTCATCTTTTGAAGCCAATGAAATACCAATATCCTCACAGAATGATTGAAAATAATCATAAGAGTCCCACATTAACGGATCCACTTGGTTAACCTCAGAATTAACCAGGGTATCCATATTGGAAGCAGATAAATCATGGGAATTGTTGGAAGCAGAGCTATAAATAAAACCATTATTATAATCTACAAATGAGTGATGAACATTACCTGGTGCATGCACAGGTGTAGGAGGTCGTGAGGATGGCTTCTCAGAAGTGGTGGTACCCAGATCTTCTTGGTCCAGACAGTCATAAATTGCCATGACTTTTTTGAATTTTGCCAGAGAAAGTTTTCTGGCTCTGATCTTTGTTTCCACCCAGGTGGAAGCAACATTGGGATCATCAGGATTAGATCTCGGAGGGGGAGGGATAGGGGTACCAACCAGAGAAGGAGGAGTTGATATAGTTGTTCCAAATGTTGAAGGGGTGGGAAGAATTCCAGCTGTGCAATGAGCAGAAGACAGAGGGGGAGCAGTGTAAGTGGGTCTCATCCAGACATTTTTCCCAGTTTTATGCTGAGTTTTAGGTGCAGTGAGGTTCTTCCCACTGTTGTTGCCTCGCCAGCCTTTATTACTTTTGAAAGGTTTCCTAATAGGTTGCAAGTTCCTAGATGAGGAGGGCTGGGGTGATTGCTTGGGCCATGCAGGGAAGGACTTTTGTGTAGGGGGGGGAGAGGGGCATAGGTCCCAACTATGCCTGAACTTGATCGGATATACAGTTTTCCCGTAGGCATAAAATCTAACATCAGGGATCTCCTTACCAGGGAGAATCTTTATCCTTATCCTGGCAAAGCCCAAGAATTTAACTCTGTCTAAAGAAAGATCGACTTCCAACAGATCAGAAAAGTCTGAAAGCAATCTATGGAAAACTTCTATGCACCATAAGTGATGAGGGATCCCTTCCAACCGGATCCAGGTCCCCTCCTCCTTCAGGGAGAGAACCGCATTGGAGCTAGGCGTCCAGTGGATAAAAGAAGCGGAGAGGGACTAGAGGGAGGATCCAAAATGACTTAGGATTTCGTTTTTAACCTTAACAGAAGGAAATTTTAATAAGAACTTCCCAGGAGAAAATTCAGTTATCTCTACTTTGACATGTAGAGGCCAATTGTTTAGGATGTGCTGCGAAAGAGTGTCAGTAGTGAGGAGAGAGGAGTGATCAGTAACAATAGCGCAGCAAGAATAGTGTATCGTGAGATCGCAGGTAGCGTCAGACGAGGGGATTACAATGGGGTTTTGTGGAGAAAAACTAGCCATAGTAGGGGATTGAAGTCTGTGCTCCTGAAAGAAATCGCAGATCGCCACAAAATGAGTGGATGCATTACATCTATAACAAGTACCAAAGAATCTACACTTGTTCTTAACATGACCACGCAAACCACACTTAAAACAACGGCCGTTTTTACGGCAAAAGCATACCAGAGGAGAGGAAGCTTTTCTCTTCTTCTCCACCAACGTCCACTCTGGAGAACCAGGCTCGGAGACAGCAGAACTTCCAAATGAGTTCTCAATAGAAGGAGAAGAATGTAAAGCAGCAAAGCGCGAGCCTCCACAAAATTTTCCAACCTCAACAGAAATATGGTCAGAGGATATCTCTGTCGCAGAGATTTCTGACAGAAAAAGCGGCGAAGAAATAATATTTTCTAGGGAAGAGGAGAAGTTTCCACTCGCAGGCGGCGAGGCCACCTCGTCATTAAAGCCAGAAGAGACAGGAGAAGAGCATGAAACAGGTATGTTAGGCACGTCGTCTGACACGCGAATAAAAGAGGGCCCCACCAAATTAGCGGGTAGAGATAAATCAAGGAAATTATCAGAGATAATCTCGGAATTACAATTAAATCCCACAGCATTACGTCGATTAATATTAATAACCTCATTAAGGTTAGGGGGAGAGTACCGTGAATACCCCCACACAGTACTCGAGGCAGCAGGGTAGGCTGACAAGTCAGAGAAACCTGGCTTGTCGGTCATGCAACTGCAGGGACGAGGAGAGTTACTCCGACGATCCACCGGCGGGAGAATGTTTGCCGGAACCCTAGGGGAAAAGAGGGGATCTATACTAACAGAAGCTGGGGGATCTGATCAGATAGTGCCAGGGGATCAAGAGATATCCCCCGAATCAGATCGAGGTACTAAAAGCAAACCATCAGAAGCAGAAAAAATAGGAATACCAGTAACAGAAGAAGAAATACACTCATAAATCACCGAACCATATGCAGCAATAAAAACCGAACACAAAGAGCATGAAACCACAGAGTTCAACCAGATCGGAGATAAATATTTGCTAAAATATAAACAATCCACAATAATATTCACAGCATGCTCAGAGTAGAATCTCAGATAAGAAATGGAGCCATATTTAACCGTCAAGAGGCCAGATCCAGACGATCGGATCGTCCGGGGTGGATCTGACCCTAGGGGAGCAGGGAAGAGGAGAGGGAGATTTTCTCTGGTTACTGGTTTCAGATCCCAGATCTGAGGAGGAAGAAGAAGCTTTCCTCTTCCGACGCCCCTGAACAAGAGCCGTCGGAGAAGAAAGGGATCTAGATTTTACCAGACGACGGCGCGCCTTGGCAGGCGACAGGATCGAAGAGGGTTCCTCTTCCACCAGACTTACTTTGAACGCCGCCCAGTCGAACTCAGTAGCTTTCCTGAGCAACTCGCGCGAGCGGAGATTGTGAGGGAGGGGTTTGGATGCACGACGGCCATAGGGTTTGCGACGGCCAGTCGCCATAGGGTTTCACGAGAGCTTTTTCGCGAGAGCTTTTTTACTCAAATACTCACTAAATTCACCAAAAACATTGAAAATGAAAAACTTGATAGTTTCCTTTTTGAAGCAAGCTTTGTTGGAATCTTCTTGGATGGCTTGGCATATTTCTTATGCAATGGATTAGCTGTGGGGTTGGTTGGCTCTATTGAGTTATCTCTGTTATAAGTCCAAACCTAGAAGTTGGATCAAATTCATTTTACTATGGTTTTGGGTTGAATTGCATGGTAAAAAATAAATTATAACAAGAACGTAAGTTAGTAATTGAACGTCCCAAAAGCACCCATGCACATCCCAAGCAATAAGATTTGAGGTTTTCCAAGCTAATCATTATCACCTTAAATGCGTATAACTCCTAATTGTATCTTGAAATGCCATTTAAGTCATTTATATATCGGAGCATCTAACTTGGAAATCCACAACTAGAATCGGAGATTAGGAATGTAATGAACAATAAACATATCCAAAGCTTCACAATAACATCTTCATCTTTTGTATCTTTTTTCCAGCATAGTTGTTGTAAGATCCTCTCAATATTTGACTTCTTAATACTTGTCTTGCCATTAAGTAGTCTTTCTAATCGAGAGGTCAATTTGTAATTTTTCACCTCCAACAACTCTTTATCTCCATCTGGTATTTGTAGTATCTCAATTATGTGGTGTGCACTGAATTTGTACTCCTCACCACCTAACATGAAGTTGTTTTCTCAAAGATATTTAGAGATCAAGACATAAAAATCTGAATTGTTGATCTTGCATAATGGGATGTCCCAAAAATCACTAAATATAGTTTTCCTTATCTTTTCGACAACTACATCACTCAATTTGTTTACTCTAAGGAATCATATCATTGCATAGAAGACACATCTATGTTGATCTTTAAAGAAATAAAATAAGAAGACATTAGTAAAAAATCAACATAAATGTTTTACAAAGTATACATTTGTTGGTTAATTTAGGTCAAATTTGCATTTTTATTCTTTCCTCTCGGTCATCCTTGATGTCTTTGTTGATTGGTTCATATTCATGCTCAAAGGTTTCAAGTATGCTAGCAATGACTAATGGTTCCTTTCCTTTTCTTGTTTGGCTCCTTGTGTTATTTGCTGTACTTTTATCTTTTGTCCTTCTCCATTGACTTTTGCAAGATACCCAAGCTAAAAAAAGGAATGTTTGACTTCCTAATAAGGTAATGAACATTTACAAAATTTTAGAAATCAAGTTTAATATGTTGTACTTTTACTTTACAATGTATAATCTCATATATTGCATTTCAATATCACTTTGCTTCATTCAATAATAGTAAAGAGGGAAATCAAATATTTCCAATTCATCCTATGGTCATTTGGTCCATTGGGGCCTACTTTGCAGATCTAAACAACAAAATGGTTGGGGAATTATTAACATCAAGAATTTTAATCTAGTCCGTAAATCCAAACTTTTATGGCAACTACTCTCTAACTCTTGCTCCTTAAAATGGAAAGAAATTATAAAAGCAAAGTATTTTACTAGAAATTGGCCTAAGGCCATTCTGAACTCATCTTCTGGTAGAGCTTCTCCACTATGGTATGAATTGAGAACATGCTTTAATCTGGTTAACTGCTGTTCTGAATCAGTGGTTCACAATGGATCCAGCACCATCTTCTGGGAAAGTAAATGGTGGAATGAGATAAAACTTGAAGACTATCTCCCAGATTTATTTACTCTAACCACATACAAAAAAGTCTCACTTGCAAAAACTATTGAAATTTTTAAAATAGACTTTGACAGCCTATTTGCTTGCCCGCTGTCAATTGCCAGCACTGATTCCTTTCAGGACCAGGCTGACCTTTTTACAGACATTATCTCTAGCATTATCTTTCTTCCTCAAGATGATATGTTACAATGGAATTCCTCAAATAAAATCTTCTCTGTTAAATCATGTTATAATTTTATTAACGATGGAGGTCTTTGTTTTCAACACTATGAAGCAATCTGATGTAGTTGGGCTCCTTTCAAAATAAAGATATTTGCTTGGTTGGCTTTTGCATGATAAAATCCTGACCAAGGCCAATCTGTGTAAAAAAGGGTGGGATGGCCCACACATGTGCATTTTTTGCAACACACATATGGAAACGGTCACACATCTGCTCTTATTTTGCCCCTTTGCTACCTCCATTTGGCATGCATTCATCCAGGGGAATCTTTATCCTGCTATTTTTTCCATTGCAGATTTATTTACAATTCCTCTTCCTTTAAAAATAGAATTACCTTCCATTGGCTTCAGTACTTTGATTCAAGCCATTTTTTGGGTTATCTGGAAGGAAAGGAATAACCGAATTTTTAGAGGACATCTTATGATCCCTAATTTATGCGTACATGAAATTTCTGCTCTTTTTCATAGTTGGAGAGATGTTTTTTCCACAGGTTTTGACAAAGCAGATGCTCACTGCTCCATCACTTCTGTTCAACCGACTGAAAACATTGATCCTCCACCTACTGGGACATTTTTCAGTGGAAATGTTGGCTCTCCGCAACAAGGCCCAGCCACTTGGGAGGATAATCCATCTGTTGATTAACTTTCTGTTAATCCTTTTCTTTTTTTGATTACAGACTATCTGAAAACAATACATCTTTATTACTGGCCTGTGTTGCCTGCTCTAATTTGTGGACTATATGTACTGCACTTTTGGCCTACTTGATAGCAAAACATTGTATATTTTTGATCTACTAGGAAGGAGTTTTCCCTTAGGATACATATCAAATAGCTTGCCATTAACAAAAAAAAAATAATAGTAAAGAGGAATACAAAACTAAAAAACTGATTTTCGTTTCTCTACTAATGTAACAAATTTGCATTTAAATGAGATTTCGTTTTAGAAATTTCTCTATTAACGTAACGAATGAGATTTCGTTTTAGGGAAGCTTAAAAATTGAAAATATTTTTTTTTCAATGATATGAATAACATTTCTTAATCAATCATTTTTTATATAAATTGAAAAAACCCTATAGTCAAAGTGACGGTTACTGATGAAAAATGAAGGAACAATAGGAAAAAATAAAGAAGAAAAAATAGAGCATTTTCATCAAGGTGAAATAATGTGGAGTGTGAAAAAATCGAAAGAAATCACATTTTTTTTCATTCAATATATATACTCCTCATCACATATTTCAACCATAAAAAAAACAAAAACTAAATCATTTTGTTTGTTTACTTTTTTCTTATCTTACGGAGGAATCTAGAAAAAAAAATAAGAGAAACAGAATATAAGTAACATATTTCATTTCTTCATAATATCTTAATAATAGTTTTCATGTCACATATATTCTTAAAATGTATAATGTCCATTCTATAAAAGTTAAGAACAAATTTTACACTGAACCAAAGTTTATCTTAAAATAAACATGCTTAGGTCAAAATGATTTGACACTAGGATGGTTATAGTAGAAAATATAGAATAATAGACAAAATAGAGAAAAATCGAAGAACAATAGGAACAAATGCAATACAAATAATGGAGCCTTTTCGTCATCATTAGATCATGTGTTGTGCGGAAAAATTAAAAGAAAAACCACTTTTCATGCATTATATTTACTCCTTATCCAATTTTTTTGACATAAAAAAATTTCAACTAAATTATTCTGTTTTGTTTTGGTTTTATTATAAATATAACATTCTTACCTTGCTGAGGAATCTAAGTGTAGACGTCTTCATTCCATTAATCCTTGTTAAGAAGAACTCGTTCCACTCAGAAAAAATCATCATCGACATCATTAGGTTTGTAGAGGAAGACGGTTTTGTAAAGATATTTGGGCATAAACGAGAATATATACATAGAAAGAAAGTTAATATCAGATAAGATTTGTCCTTAACTTTATTGGTAAAACCTTTTATTCTATCCATCCATCATAGACACAGATTTAAGATTATAATCATCCATTAAAATAGGTATAAAAAAAAAACAACCAGTCATGGTAACTACCCCATAAACTACGATGGAAGTAAATAATTAAAAAACCATGATTTCCCACAATTACTTTCCAATTCTAGAAACATGAGATAATCTACCTACTACATCCCTAAACAACGTCAATTCTCGTTTATGCGCAAATATCTTCACAAAATTGCCTTCCTCTACAAACCTAGCAACGTCAATAACGATTTCTTTTCAGTAGAACGAATACGAGTTCTTCTCAACGAGAATTTTAATGAAACGAAGACGCCTACGCCTAGATTCCTCCGCAAGAAAGAATGTTACATTCATAAAAAACCAAAACAAAATAAAATGATTTAGTTGAAATTTTTTTATGTCAAAAAATTTGAATGAAGAATAAATATATTGCACGAAAAATGATTTTTCCTTTTAATTTTTTCACACTACACATGATTTAATGACAACAAAAAAGGCTTCATTATTTGTAATGTATTTGTTCCTATCGTGGGATGTGCTTTTGATGGCATAAGATGAAAGAACTTGCTAATCAAAAGTAAAGAGCATCTTATCAGATAATTTGTTTATATATATATATATATATAAAAGAGATCAGTTGCATCCTCTTTTAATGGTAAATAAAGAAAATCACTATTATGATTTAAGTGCTTTTGGATTTTTATTTTTATTTATTAAAATGGACAGATCTATTATTTCGTATTTGGTAAATTTTTTTGAAACTGGATGAAGCCATATATCCACACACCTACTTTTATTGTTCTTATACACACACATTCACACACACTTACTTTTATTATTTTACTTTTATTGTTCTTGAGAGAAGTTGTACGTAGGAGCGTGCACAACTGCACACAGTAGTTAGACATGGAGTGAATCCAGTGAGGATGTAATGATGGTTAACTCTAAATTAGTACAGAAGAACAAGGTACATGTAACAACCGGTAATGCGATAAAAGAACCCATGGAAGGATTGCAACAAGAAGTAATGGTGAAGGTACTTGGTAGTAAGCTACGAACACTGCTAGGACGAGTACTGCAAAGTTGACTCCTCCAAGGGAAGCATAAGACATCAAAAATTCAAGCAGTTATGCAATCGATATATTTAGCTCTTGTAGGTTTAGGAAGCATGGAAAGACGAGGAAAGCTAATTGGTACGAGTAGAGTAGGATTCTCCAACACAGTCCGACCTTGATTGCTGTGAATTGTAGCCTTGCAAGTAGCATACACAGATATCTAAGCCTTCTGTACATTCATATCAATGCAATCACAAAGTACATTTAAGGAGCCAATCACTTCTTCATCTCTTCTGCTTTAACATGATATCAAAGCTTTAAGTTCTTTCCTCTTCCTTCCTACTTGATTCTTCCTCCTCTCAATCCACTCCTATGACAGACCAATCTTCCTCCCTTCCAAATCTGAATACAAGCCACCATCTCCTATCTCTCAATCCACTCAACAATTCCTCCCTTTGCTCCAGAGTCACAAACACATTGATCTCATTTATGGCACCGAAACTGTCCACCTCCCACCATCACTACCGCCACCGTCGTATCTTCACCTTCTCTATCAACCGACACCTCTGAAATCTCCTCCTCTACCACCACTACTGTAACTCAAATCAATCTGACCTACGAGGCATGAAACCAGAGGGACCAACTCCTTGTTAGTTGGTTACTTGCCTCCTTCTCGCCGGAAGTTCTTTGGTAAGTTGTCGAGCTCGACACATCTCGAGCGGTGTGGCAATCACTTCAACAATCATTTGGTGCACTGTCACACGACCGCATCCTTCAACTCACTATCCAAATGCAGAGTCACAAGAAAGGGGATGCCAATGTTGCCACATAACTCTGCTAGGCCAAATACTTTGCCGATGAACTTGCAGCCACCAGCCAACAACTCTCTCTCTCTCTTTCTCTCTCTCTCTCTCTCTCCAACTTCAGCCATGTCGTCTTCAATAGCACCTCCTCTGAATTCAGTGATATGGTTTCCTTCCACCTTATCTACTCGGGTAGAACCTATCACCTTTCCCAAACCCTACTCTCTACTCGTGAGCCACAAAAACCAGTCCTCCACGCTGGCTTCCACCCTCAGGCCCAACCTCACCGACCCCGCCACCATCACCATTCCCACCGCACCTCTCTCAACACTGGAACCGGGAAAACCCTAATCTAGGAGGTGGCTTTCGAGGAAGAGGAAGGGATTCATGACCCGTATGTGGTAATTACGGTCATAGTCCGTATAATTGCAGATACAGGAAGTCCACTAGGCCACACCATGGAGCCCACAACAACACCAATAATGTTGTTGGTCCATCTTCCTATGCCCAACCACATCCTTTGGACCTCCACCAGTGCAAGCCCACTACGCCGTTCCCCCTGTACATCAATATCGGGCCCGGCTACTAGTCTAATGGTCTGCTTCCTACTCCCGTTCCATGGGCCCAACATCACCTGGACTTGTACCCTGCCAGCGGTGCTACCCACCACATAACGCCTGATCTCCAGGCCCTCTCTCTTACTGAGGAATATCACGGTCAAGATCAACTCCACCAGGACTTTAATATGGTACTGTGTTTGTTGTGTTTTAACTTTTTATTTATATAATGATTATCGTTTACAAAAAAAAGATCAACTCCACGTGAGAAATGAAAAAGGTTTGCCCATCACTCACACCAACTCCACTTACATATCCTCTCCTTCAAAAAATGTCTTAAAAATGTCTTATGTGCTCTGCAAATCACTAAGGTTGCATTTAGTAACGATTATAAATAAATTGATTATAGTTAAAATTTAATTTTTTTTTTTAAGTAGTCCTATTAAGAACTTATTCTTGTTCTTTATAGTCTGATTTGGATGAACAAACATAAAAAGTAATTATTTTTTATTAAAATGTATAAAGTGTCCCTTATTATGTAAAGCCAAAATCCTTATTGTTTGCCTCATCCTCCTCCTCCCCCTCCATCGACCCCTTCCCCTCCCTCTTCTTCTCACCCTTTTCCACCACCACCACTCTCGACCTCCAGCAACCGACCGACATCCTTAGCCTTCTTGGATTCGACGCTCTGTCCCAAGCTCATTATCTGCCTACTGTTGGTGGAGGTACTAGTCCAGAGCCATTCAATCCGATGTAATTCTTAAGGACGTACCTCTAATCGATGTCCAACGAGAGCCCCAGCATCCAATTTGTCGTCGAGGGAGGGCAGGGGTTACCTAGTGTTGGTCCCGGAGGTGCCATGACGTTCAGAGACTACTTTGTTTGTGTCAGTCTTGAGCAGCTTATACAACACCTGATGGACAACAATCCTAATCGGTACAGTACGCCGCTGATGTCCAAGTCTACCATGAGGTCACTATCGAACGTGGGAATTTTGGAGGAATTGTTGAAATCAGATGAAGCGCAACGTACTATTTGCAAGGACACATTCGAGGTTGGAGATGAGGCGAAACAGATGCCATGCAAGCATACATATCATAAGGATTGCATTCTTCTGTGGCTGGAGCTACATAATTCGTGTCCCGTTTGTAGATATGAGCTTCCAACATATGATCTGGATTACGAGCAGTAACGAGGAACAGGGACGACATCGCCACAGAGTCATCAGCTAGATCAGAGACGAGTAGGTGGGAGTTTTTCTAGTGGTGCTAGGACAACAGTTGGGGAAAGGCCTTCTAGTGCTAGAGAAATGTATACTCTTGGTTCGAGGTTGGTGGAAATGAAAAGGGGGGTTGGGAAGAGAGGGAAGAGAGAAAAAGAGAAAGAAGAAGATCCACAAGGAAGAGATTGTTTCTGTGTAATATTGTATTTTCAAGGAGGACAATAAAGAAAACATATGAAAAAGATTCTAGCTTTTTAAAAAAAATTGCCTTCCATAGTTTTTTTTCTCTAGCATTTTTGATGTGTTTTACACATGACAAAAAAGTTGGCATTTTAAAATAAACTGGCATTTTTTTATGAGTTTGGTTTAACTTTTTCTTCATAAGCAATTATTTTCAATAAACTATAGAAAATAATCATTATTAAATGCTACCTAAGAGTTTTTTATCTGTTTGTTTTTTTCACAAATGACAATCATTGCTCCTTCACATTTTACCCAAACTCCTTTTCTGTTAAGGACTTCAAAACTAGAGTGTCTCTTCTTCAAGGATTGAGTAAGGAAACGTTTTATTGTCTCAAACCATCCACTTCATCTTCATTCACTCGTTGAGCACACGTAGGCAAAAAAGTTGTTGTGTCGAGTGGTGAAGAAGAAAACAGGAATACGAACGATGCTCACATCCCAAGCATCCAAACCCTCCCTCACAGATGAACCTCACATGAAACCCTAGATCTGGAGAGAAGAGGGAGGAGTTCTCTCCACACAATTGGAGACAAAATA
>JAMKQA010021560.1:0-19275 GCA_024699735.1 Posidonia australis
GGAGCGGCGACGGTGGGGCACAGCGAGCTCCGGGAAGACCAGAGGAGGAAGTGGGAAGACTTGGGGGTCCAGGAGACTTCCTGGATTGCCCCCTCCCCCCACCTCTGTCGTCAAAGTTTGGCGACGACGGGGCACGGAGGAGCTCCGGAGGCCAAGGGATCTGGATCCCTTGGAACCGCTCCAGAAAGAGAGAGGACGGTAGGAAGACTAGAATTCAGGAAATTAAGAAAGGTTAAGGCGTGTACCTGGCTGGAGATCGTCGCCGAAGCTCCGGAAGCGGTGACTGCTCCTCTCCGCGACGACCTCTCTCTCACTGTCTCTTCTCTCTCTGTTTCTCTCTGAATTCTCTCGTGTGCTCCGTGCTCTGAATTGTGTGTCCTTTTGAATGTGTCCCCCTCTCTTTCGTGAGCTCTGCTTCTATATTTATAGGCTGCCAGAACCCATCTGGCTGGCTCAAATTCTGCGCACAACATGTAACAGAATGGCAACAAACTCCGACCGCCGTTACGCCAGCTCAGCAGACAGCCAACGGCTGTCCCCTACACGCTTTGGTTTGCTCCCCTGCCCGCCGACATAGATGGACGACGATCTTGGAGTTTCCGGCGAGCCATCCGACAGCTGAGGATGCTCTGGATTGTTGGCTAGATCGACGGTGAGATTGGGAGCTCAATAAGGAGGTGGATTTGGGCTGATGTCGTGAGGCTTGGTGAAGGAAAATGGGTTCAGTCAATGGTTTTTTGTTCTTTGGTAAGATTTTGTGATTTTTGAGAATTTAGTTGAGAATTTTGGGAAATAATATGGAGAGAAATGAAATGTTGATTTAAGAGAGAAGAAGAAAGTGTGGGCTGTGTTATTGTGGACTTCATGGGCCTATGTGGGACTTCATGGGCCCAATTGGGTCTCCATGAATTAAATGGCCTTGGTTAGAGCTCAGCCACCACATGTCCATCCTGCAAAATCGGAAAATTGGGGTGTCTACAGATGCCCCTCCCTGAGCGAGGTCGAAGGTCGAGTAGAACAGAGACCTATGCTCAGGGTTGACAAAGACACCCCTCGTAAAACCACAAATAGGAGTTAATCACCGACAATCAACCACTAGCCAGAGTTCAAACCAGGGGTCCGCACCAGAGATCCTGTCGCCACAGCTGAGGCCAAACTGATGAACACAACAAAGCTCCAACAAGGTGACAACCAATCAGCTCCAAAAAGGTATGACTTGTATCGCATTAGTCGGGAGAAGCGCCAGACAGGGCTCACGGTGCCTACCGACCGAGAAGCGACTGATCACGGAAGTCATCCGGGTAGTTCGGGCTACCAGCCCAGAAGGACTCGACACAAGACTCAACAGAAAAAACACCCGGTAGGAGAAGACAAAGCAGAAAGGTGAATCAGCCAACCGAGAAGCAAGCAGTGCTGATTCGGGAAGGAGACAAACAAACACATCAACTGAGAAGCTGGCGGTGATGGTCAGAGGAGGATGACAAATGAACACATCAACCGAGAAGCCGGAGGTGATGGTCCGAGGGAGAATGGCAAACAAACACATCAACCGAGAAGCTGGCGGAGATGGTCTGAGAGCCGAGGAGCAGACTAGCCAACCGAGAGGCTGTCGGTGACGGTCCAAGGGGGATGACAAACGAACACATCAATCGAGAAGCTGGCGGTGATGGTCCGAGGGAGAGTAGCAAACGAACACATCAACCGAGAAGCTGGCGGTGATGGTCCGAGGAGGATGACAAATGAACACATCAACCGAGAAGCTGACGGTGATGATCCAGGAGGAACGACAAACGAACACATCAACCGAGAAGCTGGCGGTGATGGTCCGAGAGCCGAGGAGCGGACTCGCCGACTGAGAGGCTGTCAGTGACGATCCGAGGGGGGATGAAATACGAACACATCAACCGAGAAGCAGGCGATGATGGTCCGAGGGAGAATGGCAAACGAACACATCAACCGAGAAGTTGACGGTGATGGTCTGAGTGCCGAGGAGCGGACTCGCCAACCGAGAGGCTATCGGTGATGGTCCAGGAGGAACGACAAACGAACACATCAACCGAGAAGCTGGCGGTGATGGTTCGGAGAGCTGAAAGGCGGACACGCCCACCGAGAAGCTGTCGGTGTCGGCCCAGAGGGAAGAAGAACGAACACATCATCCGAGAAGCTGGCAGAGATGGTTCGGAGAGCTGAAAGGTGGACACGCCCACCGAGAAGCTGTCGGTGTCGGCCCAGAGGGAAGAAGAACGAACACATCATCCGAGAAGCTGGCGGAGATGGTTCGGAGAGCTGAAAGGCGAACGCATCCACCGAGAAGCTGTCGGTGTCGGCCCAAGAGGAAGAAGAACGAACACATCATCCGAGAAGCTGGCGGAGATGGTTCAGAGAGCTGAAAGGCGAAGGCGCACACCGAGAAGCTGTCGGTGTCGACCTAGGAGGAAGAATGCTAAGAGAACAGAAGATAAGAGCAACACCAAAAGGCAGCTGACATGCCCTGGTATCGAAAAGCTAAGGATGCCGCTGAACGAAGGAACAAAGGAATGCTGGGGGGGTCCATACAACTGGTTTAACCAATAAGAGTTCGCCATGAGGATCTTATTCAAGTACCAGTGCACCCTGGATCGTCGTAGCTGTGGGGAATATCTGATGCTTGTTTGGCTGCAATGGTTTGCTGTGGTTGTCGCTTTGTAGGAGCCGCTTATGAATGTTGCTTCTTCATGAAAATGTACATTTGACCATCGTTCTCAAAACGGTCCTCCTTTCCATAAAGTAGTTTACATGCCCCTGGTTGGAGGTTATAGTTCAGTTGCAAAGCAAGTTGATGTTCTTGTTAGGCGCATGATATGTGACTTTCGACCAAAGAGCAACTGACATGCTCCTGGTCGAAGGCTAGCTCGATTATACTGTAACTGGTGTTTTTGCTGCTTATTCTCTTTAACCACTGAGCAGCTAACATGCCCCTGGTTGAAGGTACCCAGCAACGATTCCTGTTGAAGAAGTTCATTGAAGCAAAGTTGTAATGATTATGATGGTGGACTTTATTATTGTGAGCAATCCAATTATTTAAGAATGACCTATTTTGATCAAGAAATGCATGCCTCTGTTCAGTGCTTGTTATTTACATTTATTGTTTTGCATGCTCAATGAGTTCATTATCTGGACCATTTGCTTGTTTAGTTTAGTCATTTGTTTGCCCTCAGCTATGTTGGAAAGCTGTTTGCCCATGAGAGAAGGATGATACCTTCGACTCAATTGCCACTACAAAAACTTGCAAGTCGTTAGGTGGCTCTCATTGGGTAGGGGTGGCACTCGAACTCACTATAAGGTATTGCGGTGGACCTGGCTCCATGCCAAACTCTTTAAGGTCCTGCACCTGCTTTTCCTTTTCGATATCATTGTTTTTTTCTTTTACTCCCTCATAGGCGTGCGGTTTCACTCTAACATTGTCTTGGAGTCATTTCCTTCATTTGCTGTCAAAAATTACAACGTTGTTGTTGGCCTTTCTAGTGATGGATTTAATCTACATGATAGATGAAATGATTACTCATGTTGGCCTGTCATGATTACATCATATAATCTACCTCCTTCAATGTGTAATAAGAGGTCATACATGTTTTTATCTTTACTCAATTCTAGTCCAAGTTACCTTGGAAAACACATTGATGTGTACTTGAGGCCTCTTATAAATGAATTGAAGATACTTTAGGACACTGGAGTTGAGATATACAATGCATGTAAGCAGTAAACTTTCAACATAAGGTTGTCTTGCTTTGAATTATTAGCGATTTCCCTACACATAGGATGTGAATAGTGAATTAAAGGATTAATGACAATTTGAAATGTATTTTACAGCTTCTAGCAAATAACAAGTAAATAGAAATAAATAAATAATTTGAATATTAAACTAAAACATATAAAAAAGGGGACGAGAGACAATGAGAAAATTGACAAATTGACATAAGAAAGGTTCAGCCAACTCAGGCCTAGTCTACTCTTTGAGAACTTTCAAGAGTTACCTTAATCCGATCTTGTTCCTTGGCCAAAATTTCGTCGTTACACTCCTTGACGAACTCTCGTCAAGTTTTGCAAAAACAACGATCTTCCCTTCTCATAACCAGAGAAGAACTTTACATTCAATTACAACTCTTGACTCTCTCTTTTTTTTACAATCTCTCAAACACTTTTAGTAAGGTGGAAGGATAGAAACGTGACTCTTTTGCTTAAACAATGCAAATGAATTGTTTGGAGATTCTTTTCACTAGATAAGAATGGAATACTTGGAAAAATGATGTGGCTTGAAGTTCTATATCAAGTGTACTATTCTTATGTATCAATGGGGGGTTTTATTTATAGAAAGAGGTGAATTTAAACATGCATTAAATGCCTACATTTTCCTCTCTAATAGATATAAACAGTTACTGATTCGGTATGTCGAAATATTTTAGTCGATCGAAATCTTTCAGTAGTTTATAACAGTCAAAGCATTTCGTAGATCGAAATAATTTAGTATGTCGATAATGTTCACAGTTGTAAACCTTGTTTGCCTCAAATTTCGATATATCGAATCCATTCGGTATGTCGAAATCAACCTTGAACAAAAATGATTTTTCTAAAGTTTTTACTTAAATTCAAAGGTCACCCATTTATACCAAATTTAGGTATACCATTTTGATCCAATATGTCGAAATCAACCTTGAACCTATATGCAAGATTTTTCTAAAGTTTCTTTACATGGTTCATGAGTATCCTTATTTTCTTAGAATTTTGACTTGATTTGGGAGATCATTAAATATCCTAAATATTACAAAGAAAGATAGAAAAATTACATCTATAATTTTATAAATAAAATTAATAATCTTTCTTAGCTCTTGGTTTCCTTGATTCTTTTTTCAATCCTTTAAAGGGCCTTTCTTCTTTTCTAATTTCTTCTCTTTCTTTTTTCAATGTTCATGAGAATTCTTCCTTGACTTATTTAGAAGGTTAGCTAACAAATATTTTTGTTATCATTACAATCGAAATGAGTCAATTTTGCCAACAGGATGTTGTCTGATCGGAACATGCATGGAAAGATGAGCTATTATCGTATGGAACACACAAAGTCATTTCAACTTTAATATGGTCGCAAGTCATGTTTTTTTGATTGTCATCGTCAATTCTTACTTATACATCACTCATATCGAAAATAGAGGCAAGTTTTTAAGAAGAATGTAGTTGAATTGTCCAACTCACTTCCTAGATTATCGAGAGAGCAATTGTTTAGTTAACTGTCAAAGTTCGAGTAGTTCTTTTTTGAACACAGTGTTGTTGCACAATCATTAGAGGGATTTGGGAATATTTACAATTAGACGAAGATCAGCATATTTGGAGAGTTACTGTATTGATCGAATCTCTTAATTCGTTACAACCTAGACATCATGCTTATTAAAAAGAATGTAATTGATAATATATTTTACATAGTATTGGATGTCAAGGACACGACAAAGGATATAAAGAATGTACGTAAAAATTTGAAATTATTTTGTAGTTGTAATGACTTGTATCTAATAGAACATATCAATGTAAAGACTGAAATAGTTAAGAAAAAGTACACTCGATAAGAATTAGATAAAGGTAGTATGTGAGTGAGTCAGCAACTTGAAATCTCCAGACAGGTATATATCAAATATATCAAAACTTATGAATATCAAGAAATACACTTTCAAGAGAATTTAAATTAAATATACTTATTGACATATGTGTAATTTTATTGAAAATTAACAAGAACAACAAGAATAAGGAGGGCATGCTCAAGTTTCTCAGGGACCTAGACTTGTTTTAGAGCTGATGTCAGATGGATAATTCATTTTTCTTTTTAATTTGTTGTTAGTCAATATGTTACCTATTTTCTGTACTTAACTTGATTTAAAGCAGTACTTAAAGAAGAGTAACAAGATTTCGTCTGAGATTATAAAAATATTTAGATCTTATGCATCGACTATTGAGCATTAATGGACATATTTACATTCGGATGAGAAGAAAAGAATATTTGATATCCTATTAGTAATATGTAATCCTTAGAGTTATTTTTAGTATAAATAATTAGTATATTAAATTAACATTCATGTTGGATTGAACACCATTTCAGTAGACAATTTAACAAACCTAGTAGAACAATTCCCACTCTTGATTGGGATTCTTTAGTGCCCATTAAAATCACCAATCCTGATCTCTTGGAATCAATGTTTACAATGGATGAAATTCACACAAATGTTGGTTATTTACCTGGGGAGAAAGCCCCAGGCCCCGATGGTTTTCCTCTATTTTTCTTCCAACACATTTGGGATATGATGAAAGAAGACATTCTAAATATCTTCCAAAATCTCTATAACTCTTCTGATCTTGAATTTTTAGTCCACGTTAACCAGACATTTATTGCCCTTATACCAAAGAAGGAAGGTATCAAACAAGTCAAAGACTTCAGGCCTATTAGTTTAGTCAATAGCCTGTATAAAATCATAGCAAAAACCTTAGCATCAAGGCTTTCTCCTGTCCTTGACCAAGTCATTGATATCTCCCTATGTGCCTTCCTCCCTAGGAGGTACATTGGAGATTGCTTCCTTGTGACTCAGGAGACTATACACCACATGAAACTTAATGGAATTCCGGGACTTGTTCTCAAACTTGATTTTGAAAAAGCTTTTGATAATGTTAACTAGGAATTCCTGCTAGAAACCATGAAAGGGTTAGGATGTGGACAAAAATGGCTCACTTGGATAAAAATATGTATATCATTTGCTAGTTTCTCAGTACTAGTGAATGGTTCCTCAAAAGGCTTTTTCAAATCCACGAATGGTTTAAGACAAGGGGACCCCCTATCCCCATTACTATTTATTGTGGCCACTCATGTCTTGAACAGAATGTTAGCTCTAACATTGGAAAATGATTTAATCTCTGGGATTCAGCAACCAAACAATGGGCCAACCATATTGAATATCCAATATGCAGACGATATCATTCTCTTTCTGCAGGCCTCTGAGAATAATCTTATAAATATCAAACGAATACTATGCTGTTTCCAGACTGTTTCAGGATTAAAGATAAACTTCCATAAATCCTCTATCACTGGAATTAAGGTTCAGGATCCCTTTATACAGAGAGCCTCCCAAATCCTTGGGTGTCAAATTGAGCATCTACCTATAAAATATCTGGATCTCCCTCTTCACTACAGAAAACCCAAACACAATGATTGATTGCCAGTCATTGAAAAAATTTCAAATAAGCTATCTCTTTGGAAGGTAAAGTTGCTATCACTTGGGGGTAGACTCACATTGGTTAATGCAGTGCTATCTGCTATACCCACTTACTATGTATCTGTCTTACATCTACCATCCAGTGTGGAAAAAGAAATTGACAAACTCAGATCGAGATTTCTATGGAATTCTTTATCCTCTTCCTCAACTTGTCACTTGGCTAAATGGAAATCCTTATGTAGATCTAAGGAACAAAGGGGATGGGGTATTATCAACTTAAGGAACTTCAACATGACATTGAAATGTAAATTGCTGTGGCAATACTTATCAAATGACTACTCATTGAAATGGAAAGAAATAATTAAAGCTAAATACTCATCTATAAGGGGGCTTGGAGCAATTCTTAACATTTCCAACTCCAGATCATCACCCCTTTGGCTTGAACTCAAAAAAAGCTTTGATGTCATAAATGCCTTCTCCTTATTCCATGTAAATAACGGAAAGAACACCATCTTTTGGGAAAATAAATGGTGGAATGGGGAAAAACTTAGTGATCTCTTGCCTGACCTTTATAGGTTAATAAAATTCAAAAAAGCTTCGGTTCATAAGGTTATTAGGATCTTCAACTCTAATCCTAATGGTTTAATTCAGGGCCCAACAACTTCTTCAGACTCTCTCTCCTTGCAACAACAAATGGCTATGCTAGCTATGATCATTCCCACTGCTGGCTTAAACTCTGAGGAGGATTTCATTCTCTGGAAACCTACAAATGGCAACTTCACTGTTAAATCATGTTATATTACTATAAATGATGGAGGATTAAGATTTAAATACTTTGGGGAAATCTGGAAATGCTGGGTTCCTCTTAAAGTGAAACTATTTTCTTGGTTGGTGCTTTATAATAAAATTTTGACTAAAGAAAATCTACGTAAAAGAGGCTGGATTGGTTCCATTTTCTGTGTTTTCTGTAATACCAATATTGAATCTACAGCACACCTTTTTATCTCCTGTCCTTTCACTTATTCAATATGGCAAGCTTTTATTATGAATCCTCTATACCCTGCTATCCTTTCCATTGCAGATCTATTTAGCTACCCTCCTATTTTAAAATTCGATTTGCCCAACATTGGTTGTCACTCCTTTGTGCAATTATTTCTATGGACTATTTGGTGTGAAAGAAATAACAGAATATTCAGGAATATTTCCAGGAATAAATATGTCTTAGTAAATGATATTTTAAGCTTGTCTCATTGCTGGATTGAAAGCTTGGGTGCAGGATTTGAGAAAAATGAGAGCCTGCAATCCATTGCTTCCTTTCAACAAAATCGTACTATGGATATTGACTCCTTGGGAGCGAATATTGGACATTTTGGTGGAGAAGAACATGCCTCCACTCCTGCTTTTGAAGAGGGAAACCCTCTGTGATGGCTAAATGCTTGTTAGCCGAATTTTTGCTTTCCTATGTTCCATTTCTGAGGTCTGTACCTAAGCCCTCTGTTTGGCACCATTTGCTTCTGAACTGCAGTTGCTCTATTTTGTAATATTGATCAAAACAATGGATTGTATGTGGTTTACGAATTGGAATATATATAAAAAAAAACACAGGTTACCGGTTTCAAAAAAAAAAAAAAAACTTTCATGTTGGATTTATACAGAACAAGTTTACTCTTTTATATAGGTGTACCAAGGAGGGTTATCATGCTCCTTTTACAAAATAGATTAAAAAAAGGATGAAAGATATATACCATAGGACAAGGATAGATATATTGGCAAATTGTCTTAGGCCTCATGATAATTATCAGACAGTCAATACAGTTTTTCCACCTTAATGTACACAGAAGAGGTAAATAATGTTTAAATTAAATTAGCATTATTTTATTGTTGTATAAACAAGAATTAAATGTTAATAACAGCATGGAATATTAGAGGTATGGGAAAAAAGAGCTATTCGTACTCTGGTTAGATCAAACACATGTAATATACTTATTATCAGTGAGACTAAACTGGAATCCTTCTCCCCCAACCTTTTAAATAATATAGGTGGAGGTATAATTACTCAATGGTCTTTTCTTCCTTCATTGGATGCCTCTGGGGGAATTCTTATTGGCTGGGATGATAATCTGTTTAATATTTGTGATACCATTGTTGCAACATATAGTATATCCTTGTCTTTCAAGAACAACTTGGATAACTTTGAATGGTGGCTCACAGGCGTATATGGGCCGTGTGTTCTAGGGTTAAAGAAAATTTTTATTGAGGAATTGGACACCATTAGTAATAAAGTTAATTCTAATTGGATCATAGGAGGATATTTTAATATGATAAGGTATTCGAATCAACACTCCTCTATTTGTGGTATATCTTATCATATGAAGGATTTTAATGAATTTATTGAAAATCATTGTCTAATAGACATTCCCCCTAATAATTGTAAATACACTTGGTCAAACTTTCACGATCAGCCCACGATGGTCAGATTGGATAGATTCTTGATCACAACAGGTTGGGGGGATAAATATCCTGATTCTTTTTGTATGGGAAAATCTAAAGTTATATCTGACCACATACCTATCACACTTAGTACAATTCCATATGATTGGGGCCCTCCCCCTTTTAAGTTCTACAAGGCTTGGTTTTTAATTGAGGGATTCTCCAGTTTCATTGAACATTGTTGGCGTAATTCCTCAGCCATTTCTGTGTCTATATCTCCTATGGCCAGATTTGCATATAGATTAAAATATTTGAAAAAACATATTGTCCTATGGATTGCTCCTATTAGGGAACAAAGGAAAAATAGACTTAAGACTGTGGAATCACAAATCGCACATATTGATTCATTATTAGAATCATTCAAAAATTCAGTAATTTTTCGAGGAAAATTGAGGGAGCTTAAGGATGAACACCACTTACTACTTCAAGAACAGGAAGCATATTGGAAACAAAAATCCAGAATCCAATGGCTTAAAGAAGGAGACCTCAACACGAAATTCTTTCATAACATGGTAAAATATAGGAGAAGAGTGAATGTTGTTCATTCCCTAATTATTAACGGCATTCAGGAACTATCCCCATCCTTAATATGTAAAGAAATAGAAAATCATTTTATCAGGCAATTTAATAAGGCAAATAGAACAATACCTTCTTTTGATTGGGATACTCTAGTGCCAAACAAAATCACTAATCCAAATATTTTGGAAATCCCTTTTTCTATGGAAGAGATCCAACTAAGTGTTAGATCATTGCCTGGGGAAAAAGCTCCTGGTCCTGATGGCTTCCCGTTGTGCTTCTTCCAGCACTTCTGGGATATCATGAAATATGACATAGAATATCTAATTCACATTAACCAGACTTTCATTTCTCTTATTCCTAAACAAGAAGGTGCTAAAGAGATAAAAGATTTTAGACCTATTAGTTTGGTAAATAGTCTTTACAAAATTATATCAAAGACTTTAGCAGCGAGATTCACTCCTATTATCAACAATATCATTGATAATTCTCAATGTGCTTTTCTTACTGGGAGGTACATTGGTGACTGTTTCTTAGTTGCTCAGGAAACCTTACATTACATGAAAGTAAATGCTATTCCGGGCCTTATTCTGAAATTAGATTTTGAAAAGGCTTTCGACAATGTCAATTGGGATTTCTTAATGGAGGCGCTTAAAGGCTTAGGTTGTGGGATTAAGTGGAACAATTGGATTAAAATATGCATTTCATATGCTAAGTTCTCAGTCCTAGTTAATGGCTCCCCTAAGGGGTATTTCCAAGCTTCTAACGGACTAAGACAAGGTGACCCCCTCTCCCCATTTCTCTTTATTGTGGTCGCACACGTGTTGAATAGGATGTTATCACTAGCAGTTGAAAATAATCTAATATCAGGAATCCAATTACCTAATGGTGGTCCCAACATATTGAATATTCAATACGCAGATGACACCATACTATTTCTATCTGCTAAAGAGGATAATCTAATAAATATTAAGAGAATACTTTGTTGTTTTCAAACTTGCTCAGGATTGAAAATCAACTTCCATAAATCATCAATTACTGGTATGGGAATTTCTGAGGACTTTGTGCAGAGAGCTTCTCAAATCTTGGGATGCTGCATTGAGAAACTTCCTATTAAATACCTGGGTTTACCACTGCATTTCAGGAAACCAAATTACCAAGATTGGTCCCCGATAATAGAAAATATTACAAAAAAACTATCACACTAGAAAGCTAAGTATCTATCTTTAGGGGGAAGGCTTACATTGGTAAATGTTGTATTATCTGCCATTCCTACTTATTACCTTTCTGTTCTACATCTACCAGCTAGGGTAGAGAAAACTATTGATAAAATAAGAAGTAGATTTCTTTGGAACTCCTTATCCTCTATTACTGTTCGCCATTTAGTTAAATGGATAACACTTTGTAGATCAAAAGAACAAAAAGGATGGGGCATCATCAACTTAAGACACTTCAATTTGGCACTGAAATGTAAAATACTTTGGCAACTTCTATCTAGCTCCTACTCATTGAAATGGAAAGATGTAATCAGAGTTAAATATTTTGTTAGGAATGGACCGGGTGCTATCCTAAATGTTTCAAATGGTAGATCCTCACCATTATGGTTAGAGCTCAAAAATTGTTTTGACATTATAAATGGATTTACTAAATTTCAAGTTAATAATGGTAGGAATACTATTTTCTGGGTAAATAGACGGTGGAATGGTGAAAAATTAAAAGATAGTCTACCTGACATATACCATATGGCAAAATTTAAGCAAGCTTCTGTCACAAAAATTATAGAGACTATTACAGTAGATCCTGATAAACTGTTCTTCAATCCCTTGACACCTGATGTTGTTGAATACTTACATGCTCAATTAGAAACCTTATCAAATATCTTCAACAACACAAGACTAACAGTAGAAGAGGATTCACTAATATGGAAACCCACCAGCAAAGCATTCACTGTTAAATCTTGTTATGATATGTTAAATGATGGTGGACACAGATTCAAATATATGCATGAAATCTGGGATTGTTGGGTGCCACTTAAAATCAAACTCTTTGCATGGTTAGTTCTTTGCAATAAAATCTTGACTAAGGACAATTTATTCAAAAGAGGCTGGTCTGGTTCTGAATTATGTATTTTCTGCAATAATAACTGTGAATCTGCCAAGCACCTATTTCTATATTGTCCTTTCACGCAGTCCATTTGGAATGCTTTTACTGATGGGTGCATTTATTCTGCCATACTTTCAGTTGAAGATTTATTTGTTTTTCCTCCTGTGTTGAAATTTGAAACATCCTTAATAGGCTCTCATACTTTTATTCAAATCTTTTTATGGTCTGTTTGGAAGGAAAGAAATAATAGAACATTCAGAGGCACTTACAGAAATTCTAATATGATTATAAATGATATTATTTCCTTGTTTCACTGTTGGATAGAATGTCTGGGTACAGACTTTGAAAGAAATGAAATTCTACAGTCTTTATCCTCATTCCAGCAAAAGAGAGAGATGGAGCATGCTTCAATGGCTCCTGATATTCCCCAACAAGGAATGGATTACAATACCTCAACACCTGCTCTATTGGAGGATAATCCTACGATATGATTAACATTTTGTTAGTTGAAATATCTACCAGACTTTCGAGTTTTGAGTTATAATTTTAACTTTTGTTGTGACAAATTTTTGTGATATTCCGGTGGTGTAATACTAACAATGCTAAACAGTGGCAAACTCTCATTTCATTTATATAATAGATTACCGTTTACAAAAAATATCTACGGATACATGCCTACTTGAAATGAGAAAAATACCCTTGTCTAAAACGTAGATAACATTTTATGGTGCCTGTTTTTCATGTTCTTGTGTGTAAAGTGAGCACTTTGCTCCGTCTGCTTTTCAGTAGCAGAAAGAGGCATTGGTTTTAGCTGTTATTTACTGGGAACTTGTAAGTCTTTGAAATGAATAAAGGTATACAAGGTTCTATTATTACTGGATTTTCTCCATCTGGTCCCTCGATCCAAGGTAGCATTCATACTTCTCCTCAGAAAAAACATGCCTTCCTGTACTAAAAAAACATGGCACAATTGCCATTCTATCTTCTTCTCATTGAGTCATTTTGGTTGGAGGGTCATAATATTGAATCCTGGACTAGTAAATGTTGTGATTTTATACCGCCCAGATCAGATGATTTGCTGACGACTACCCATGGGAAGGCACGACAAAACAAAAACAAAGCGGAAATTATAATTAAGTTGGGGACATGTTTCAGCAGTATTCTTTGCCCTAGATCTCTTCACAGGGGTAGGCACGTCTTCTTTTCCTTCGGATGGACTGTTAATTACCTTTTTCACAGCTATAATCAATTACAAGACACATCACATCATGACCAACGTTCCACTTGCATGATATACCTTGCATGTGATGTACCTGTTACAACATTTAGCTGGGTTTTTTTTTTCCCAACCATACTAAAAATTACCTTGAATTTTGTCATTGGACGTCTAATGTAAATGTGTTGTATCATAACTAAATTTGAATGTCTTGTATATTGGATGTCCTTTAAATTAATAATATATATTTTAATCGTTACATGCTACGATGTAGAAAAACTATATTGATAGAAAGATGGACTGCATCTTACGTTAATGAAGTAAAACAAAAATGGTCAATTCTTATTACGAAGAATATACTTGTAAGTAATTATCTAGAACTAAATTTATTTTAATAATATACATTTTTATTTTATCATCTCAAATTAACTTTTTGTATTTATTTTTACAGGATAGGTACATCTTATATCATGAAAAATACAAAGACGATAATGTTGGCGAATACTAACATTTGATAAGAAATTTTGGAAGTAAATTTCGAAGAAAAGAAATATGGATAGTTCATAAAAAAAGCAAGACTTAAATCGTCTTCATTCATACTACTCAGAAAAATCTACTATTGGTCTTTCTACAACTTCTTCTGTGCATTTTGTATGTTTAATCAAGTCTTCTTTTGCTCCACTTGATCAAGATTATTTACATTCCTAGTTGTTAGAGTTGGCAACTTCAATATGTTCAAACAAAATAAGAAAACATAGGAGGAAATAAAGGACGAAATACATACTTTGAAAAATCAACTTGTAAGGTAACGTTTTATACAATTTAGAATTTTTTAATATGCATTTGTTATGTTGAATTCAACCTTATAATATAATGATTATCCATCATAATATATATTATAAGCTTATTTTTTGTATTTAGAACATATTTCATCTATGCATCTTCCTCAAAAGCTAAAGAAAATGAAGTCAGTAAAAGAAAAAGATGACTTGTGTTGTGTTACATGTAGTGTTGTGAAAATGATTGGAAATGTAAAACCATTTTAGTATTATATTACATTCAGTGTTGTGAACAAATAAATATGTAAACTATATGTTGTAATATTAATTAATACTTTTTTTTCATAAAATACATGAATGTATAATGTATTTGTAATTTAGTGTATTTATAAATGCATGTGAATGTGATTTTAACATGTATATTCTATTAATTTCAATCATTGATGATACTAATTTATTTTTTTTCAACTACGCAAGAATAACGAAGACTTGTTCTCGCAATGTCTTTGTTAGTCTATTTGTCTGTCTCAGAAATAATGAAGACAAGTTCTTGCAATATTCTCACAATAACGAGGACTATTTCTCGTAATTTCTTCGTCACTTTTGAGATGACTGTAATGAGGACCTCTCTGTAGTGCATAGCGACTCAAGTGAAAAAGAACTTCGTCAACTGGCTTAAACTCAAGAATGGAACAGAAGCAATGGATCATGAGGACATCTGCCACACATTTATCGAACATTATAAAGCGTTGTTCACCTCGAGGAGGACATCTGATCTTCTTAATCCAATTACACTCTCTGGCATGATTCATTATCTATGGAGAAGAATGTCACCCTCTCGGCAACTCCTACAGAAGGAGAGGTCTGCTTCATTACCAACCGAATGCATCCTATGAAGCACCCGGCCCTGGTGGTTACCGAAACATATTCTTCCGAAAATGTTGGAATGCCATCGGACAGGAAGTGTCTCAAATTATCAAAGAATTTTTTTTTTCCCATTTACTGAATGATGCCTACTAATTTAAATCATACTTGCAGTATGTTAATTACAAAGAAGACTGTTTGCTCTTACCCTAATGACTACAGACCTTTAGTCTAACTAATGTTACTTACAAGACTATCACGAAAATCATTGCTAATAGTCTGAAAATAATCTTTCTCCCTAGGATTATCTCCAACAACCAGGGAGCGTTCATTGTAGGGTGGAAAATAGGAGACAATGTCATAATAGCAAAGGAAATCTTTAAACATATGAAGAAAGAGTACTGTAGAAGAAAACACCGCTTTGCCATGAATCTGGATATGTCCAAAGCAGGCGATAAACTCAGAATGGCCCTTCATCGAATAAGCACTTATCAAAATGGGTTGAACTTGCATGTTCTATATTCTGTGGGGTTTTCCCTTGAGGTGGCTGGAGTGGGCGCATTGAAGATAGATAGCATCTTGCACTGGTGCATTCCTGTTGTAATTCAGGTATATGTCATTTTAGGGTGCCTTTTTTTTAAAAAAAAAAATTGCGGTAGTTATTAGTGACGGGGAAATAAGTGTTTTGAGAGAGAGAGAAACAATCTTATCTTATAATAGTAGTATATGTATTTATGGTAGCTGTGCACAACATAACCAATTTCCTTGCTACTAACAACACGACATTTGTTTTTCTTGCGGTTGACTAGCTGTCACTTCCATTATCACAGGATGGAATCTTTTTACCATGCGAGAACGTACTACACTATGAAGATTTTGTTGTTCATGTTCAAGAAGAAGATGATATTCCAAACCTGGTTAAAATTCTTCCGGTACTGTTCTTATGAACAAGGTTCAAAATGACAAAGCATTTCTATGGTAGTAAGACTACTATTTCCATTTTCCCTTGTTGTAGGGAATCAACAAGACGAGAATCGAGTCCATGATGGAAAGTATTCGATCTATTTGGCAGAGATTTCTTTATCACAACTCTGTATTACTTGTAGTTGAAAGGCTAAAAACTTAGGGAGAAGTTGAATTTTCTGATGTTGTGTTTGAAAACGTTTTTTCTTATATAGTTTTTTGAGAAAAAGTAATTTTTTGTTAAGTTGTATTTTTTATAGTTTTTATGAAAGTAAAGGAAAGTTTGTTTGGTTTGTATATGTAATAAACACTTATGAGTTAATTAAAGGACTATATTACTCTCGTCATTGCCACTATCGTTGGCCACCACCATCGTTGCCAGCTACCACCTCCGTTAATGTCGACGACCACCACCATCCCTGTTATCGTTGGCTACCGCCATCATTGTCGTCACCAGTCACCACTACCATTGCTATCGCAGACCACTGTCTTTGTCGGCCACCATCATCGCCACTATCATTGGCCATCGTCACCACTGTTGTCATCGACCACCACCATTGCCGTCATTATTGGCCAACACCAACGTCACCGTCGTCGCCGATCACCACTACCGTCGTAGTCGTCGGCTACCACCGCCGCCGTCATCATTGGCCAACACCACCGTCACCACTGTCGTCGACTACCATCACCGCCACTGTCGTTGACCACCACTACCGCTGTCATCGTCAGCCACTACCACCGCCACCATCGTCGGCCAACACCGTTGTCGCCGTCGTCATCATCGACCACCACCATCACTGCAGTCGTCGACCACCACCACCATCAATGTTGTCGGCCATCACAATCACCGTCATTGCCGGCCACCACCGCCATCATTGTCGTTAATCGCTACCATCGCCGTTGCCACCACTAGCCACTACAACCACCACCACTGCCGTCGTCGGCCATCACTACCGTCGTCGGCAACTACCACCATCGTTGTTGTCAACCATCACCGCCGCCACCAGCGTCAGCCACCACCATCGTTGCCGTCGTTGACCATCACCATCATCGCCGTCGTCGACTGCCACCACTATCGTCGTCGTCGGCCATCACCATCGCCACTGTCATCGACCACCACCATCACCGTTGTCGACCACCACAACCACCATTATAATCGGCCACCACCGCCGTCGTCATCGCTGGTCGCCGCCACTAGTCACCACAACCACCATCGTCATCGGTCACCACCGCTGTTGTCAGCCACCACCACCGCCGTTGTGCCTTAGTTCATGTTATAATTAAAATTAACTTCTAAGGTAGTGTTTGGTAATGTTTATGGAAAAACAGATTATTCTCATAAGTAACGTTTTTAAAAAAGTTAGTTTTCACAGCTTTTTATAATCAGCTTATTTAAAAGTTTTTATGCACAAACAAAAAGTTAGCATATTGAAAGAATCTAACTTAAAAAAACTGTTTGGTTCAGTTTTTCAGGAATAAGCGTTTTTTTTATAAGTTGGTTCTAATCATCGTTACCAAACAGACCTAGGATATCATTAGAAAAGTTATAGCTAATATTTATAACTTTTCAAAAAATTAATACTTATTAGCTTTTCTAAAAGTTACTTCAATAGTTTAAAATGAATTAAAAAGCTACAGATAGTTTTTTTTGGAAAAACTCGATAAACTGGCTCGTTTGGAAATGCTTATCGGGTAATAAGCGCTTAACATAATAAATTGGTGTAAAAAAAACGTTTTCAAATACTACCTAAGCTTGATAAAGACATTGTCTTTGCCACAATCATGTAGGTATTTCTCTTTATAAAAATTTCTATCTTGCCATAAAGATGTCGATCAAAGTAGATTTAGAATAAAATCTGTTTTAAAGCGAGAACGAAGATAAGGCAGGTCAAAGTACGCAATTAACAAAATTCTTGTAAGGCAAATTGATGCTCAAGTATCACTATAGTAGGAGATGCTTCCTTTTATAAAATTAGCATTTGTCAGAAACAAAATCTTTAAGGATGTTAACCAAAGAGAATTATTAATATTCAATCTACATTTAATGATAGCTTTTCATTGAAAATGGTGAAGCTTTAAAATGGAGGTGCTACAAAAACTTGGTTTGGTAGCTGGAGAGTTGAAGGATAACACTTCCATTCCTTTGAGTCCCATGATCTGATCTTCTGTCTCTTTACTTATTTGATGGTATATTCATGTGAACTTTGGCATATCACCTTGAAGGGGGGGAAGGGTTTCCATGTTATTAAAAAAAAAAAAAAGACTTGAAACCATTCATTTTGTATCCATTTTATTCCATTATAGGAGGAGACTCCTTGAAGTGAAGTGTATGTTATTTTATTTTTTTTGCAATTTACTAAATTAAAGTCTGATATGGTTGAACTTATTCAATTTGTCCATGGTTAAAAGTGCCGAACAAATATATGGATTGAAAGGTTTTCACAAATTGGTAGGAAACATTAAATTCAAATTGGACATGATCTGAAGCAATGCATATGTATAGCCTCATGTTGGAGATACCTTAAGATTAATGTTTTTGCTCATTTCCTATTTGTAAGATATAATACTATCAAATATTATGCATGCAGACATAACTTTGATGTGGTAGATACATATACATATTGAATCATATGCATCCAAACAGGGCTTTACTTTAATGTGGTGGATACATGCAAACAACTACCTACGTATGATAGTTAATATTTTTAATACAAGTATTAATTTGTCGTGACTAGGTACTGCATTACAAATTGCATGATGATCCGTGGAGGAAGGATGTCGGTATTCAACAAAAGGATTTTGGATTGCCAAAGGATTGGTTGAAAACTGGCAATTGAACCATTAAGGAAGCTTATGCATGAGAAATGGATTCTAAATTATGGGTGTTTTAGAATGTTTTCCTACTCAAAAAATGTTGGTTTGCTTACAAAAGTTGTATTTGTGAAAAACTAGTTAGAAAAATTAGAAGATCCAGTACATGGAACTAAGAGTGAGAAAGGAGTCTGCATCCACAAATCACAAACAATAAACAAAATTGACAGGCATGAACAATATTCCCCAACTTGAAGGGAAAATCTTTTGGGAGTTTTATCTATGCTCATATTTGTTTTTTTTTTTT
>JAMKQA010021563.1:0-21014 GCA_024699735.1 Posidonia australis
CGACCCAACGTCCCCTTTACTACCAATGCTGAACTATCCTGAGTCTCTGCTCCTGCCAAACTGCCAGCCTTGGAAATGCGAAGGACACGTGCAAAGGCAGATCCAAGATCTGGTGTAGTATCTCCTCCCAGTAAATGACCCCTGACTTGGGATACTAAGTCCTGAGGCAAACCAGATAAGAAGGCAGCTACCTGTAGATCATTCCTGTACCTCTGGAGTGTTGCCAAATCAGTAGTCAGTGGTTGAAGAACATTTAGTTCCTCAAAGAGAGACCGCATAGTCCCATAATATTCCTGCACAGATTGACTGTCCATCTTGCTTGTGAAAATCTACTCATAAATGTCATACACCTTCAGAATATTTGTCTCCTCAGCATACATCTGTCGTAGAGTATCCCATATCAATTTGGCTGGGCGAAGCATCATGACACCCTTGGCAACCGCCGGCTCAGTGCTGTTTTCCAACCAAGTAATCACAGTTGCATCATCAGCAAACCAATCATCATATCCAGTCTCTTTGATGTCCACCGAAGGCTGTGTTAGGTGTTTGCTCTTCCTCTGGGCAGCCACGAAGGTCAAGAAGCTCAAGGACCATGTGTGATAGTTGAGCTCATTAAGTTTCACAGGTGGTCCCGATAGGGGACGAATCACCAAGTCCTTAAAAGCCATGAAGAAGCCCGTAGAAAAGACGTGCAATGGCAGAAAAGACGTGCCCGCAGAATATCTACCTGCAAATCGGATGGTTTCAGCAGCCACCTTCTGCAACTAAGGCCAGCACTCTAGTTGACCTAGAACAGGCGTGCAATGGCGCCCAAGGCGGAGAAGAAGCCCGCAGAGAAGAAGCCCAAGGCCTGGAACGACATCTTCGAACCGCCAGGCTCAGGTCTGAGAAGAAGCTTCTTCTCCGCGTGACGGTGAAGCTAACCGTCCAGAACCGCCAGGCTCAGGTCTGCATGGTGCCCTCCGCCGCCGCGTTCATCATCGGCAGGCGTGCGACGGAGCCTCCCGCGCGCACGCGTTCGTCGGTAGATGGCTGGAGCAGGAGCGGCGACGATTCAGGGTCGCCGAACGTTGGTATCAATCCCGCGCCCTATCTCCGAACGTCGTCGATCTTGGGTCGACGATTCGTGCTTGGATCGCGGGTGCCTGGATCGCGTGGACGTCGCCGAACTTGGAGAAAGCTGCGAACAGTGGTCGGCAGCGGACGGTGGTCTCGGGCCAGAAACGGCGCCCTAGCTCTGGTACCAAGTTGAAGAGAAGGGGAAAGAATAGTAATCGTATATTGAGGTGAAATAAGAGTACAAATATATATAGAGTTCAGGATCCGTATAAGGATCTATTTACCCACATAACACCAACATATATCATTTGAGTTTTTGTCTGGACAAGAACGCATGCCTATGTTCCGTGTCCAATGATGTTATCTGGTGGTCTCATGTAAGCAGAATGACCTTATATGGTTCTAACTTATGTTGACTAAGCTCGTGTTATAGGCTTTGTTTTCATTGCGGAGAGGATTTGCATGTGTTATTTCACTCCGCGTATACCTGTAATCTTCTAATTAACAGTTCATTTATTTTATTTACTGCTGATGAATTGGACCTGTATTCTTCCTTATAAACTGTGCTGTCTGATATTTCTGTACAGAGTTAAATTATAGCTGCCTGCTACTTGGGAACGTGCTGTTTGTTAAGCTATATTTCCTGTAATGTTTCGGACCATTGACTAGCAGGCTTATTTCCAGGGAAACACGCCTGGCATTACCCACTTGTCAAACACAGGTATGGTAATGCAGCATACTGCACAAGGAGCTCAATCTAATATTGGTGGTCAGATGTCCTACTCATCAAGCCCTAGCAATGTAAATTGGAGTGCACATACTCTGTCTACTGAACTCGAGGATGTCGACTCAGGAGATGACATTGGAGTGTCTTCATTTGCTGAGTCTATGTCTGGTTCTGGACTTCAGATTTATTCTGCTTCACCAAGTGTTGTAGCAAATATAGATTTTCCAGGTTGTGGCACTTCTGTTTCACATCCATTCAATATAGGATCAATTGTTGGGTCTGAAGTAAATAGTCTGTTCGAACCCATTCCTTCAAATCAACTGATGTCACAAAGTACCATGAGAACTGAAGGGCCCCAGCAGGAAACTTATAGGACTGTACAAAGGCCAGGTAGACCTTATATCGATTTCTTCTAGTAGCACTACTGTAAATCATTTTCAAAGCACTCCTATAAGCTCAAGGGAAATTGGATTAAAATATCATGCTTTTAGGATTAACAAAAAAAAGAAATTAATATCATGGAAAGTACTAATTTTTAGTAGTCTCCAATTTTTTCACTTGTTTTTATGTTTTTTTTTATCATTAAATAAATGACAGACTTTTGGAGTTGTCCCAGGTATTCTAGAGTTACCTGTGGAAAATGCTAGTGGCAGGTCATTTGGTAGAGCTCATTTTGTAGAAGTTGCTTCTGCACCATCACTGCCCCAAGTTCCTACTGGGAATTTGAAGAATACTGAGAAGAATATCTCTTGCAATCAATCAAGTCATTTTGTTATGTTGAATAGGGCCATAAGAGATCCTTCAGTCAATACCTCGGACTTAGTGACTTATGGTGGAAGCTCACTTCAGGTAATTTTCTAATTGTGCTTTGAAGGTTTTGATGTTGAGCATTTTCTATATTCTTATCTCGTTTGAACGTGCAAAACTGGAAATTATCTTGCATATTCCCCTATCTTTTAGCAAGTGCATAATGCAATATGGTTTGTGTGCAATTAGGAAAAGATAATGTCTAATCTGATTATTAAGGCAAAAGATACATATATATATATAGGAATAAATGGATATTCAAATATCCTATAACAAGATCCAATATAAAATAACTTTATAGTCTCGACACTCTTCCTCAAGTTGGAGCATATATGTCTATCATGTCTAGTTGTTATAAAGGAAATCATAGGTCCCAACACTAAGTTCTTTAGTAAAGATATCAATACATTGATCAAAAGACTTTGTGTAGGGAGTAGATACAACTCCTTGCATCACCATTTCTCGAACAAAATGACATGGAAGGTAGGATTATTAGCAATATAAATGGCCGTTAGTTGTCACAGTACATGGGCATAGGTACAGCAGTAGGAAGATTCAAGTCAATCAGAAGAGAATGAAGGCACATCATCTCACATGTATTCTGGGCATAGCACAACAAAAAGCAAAATGTTATTTCCCGATCTAGTGCATAATAGGCTTTAATCAAAATGTTATTACCCTTAACATTTGTGCAATACCCAGAAGTGGACTTCTTATCTCTTCTATTTCTTACATAGCTAGAATCAGAATAGACTTTAATCTGTAAGTGACCATTCTTCTTGTAGATTAATCCTTTGCTCGGAGTTTTCTTAATATAAGCCAACACTTATAAGACTCTTAGCTAGTGTTTCATAAGACTCTTAGCTAGTGTTTCATCCTTGGTTCTTGTATAAACTGACTAAGGATCTCTACAATGTATGCAATAACTGGGCAAGTAATAGTGAGATAGATCAACTTATCAATCAACCTCCTGTACCTACTAGCATCCTCCAATAAAGGTAAAGAGCTGTCCTAGAAGTCCAAACTCTGATCAAAAGGAGTGGTTTTAGGTTTACATCTCAAAAGCCCAGTTTCCTGTAGAAGATCTAACGCATATTTCTTCTGTGATAATGCCATCTTGTCTCCAACAAAGGTAAACTCAATACCTAAGAAATGCTTAGATTTGCCCATATCCTTGGTCACAAAATACTTCTGCAGATGATCCTTCGTTTCCTGAATACCAGTAGCATCACTGCCTATCACTAGAATATCAACTACATATACAGCTAACAAAACACAACCACAGTCTGTTCGCCTGTAGAAAACAGAATGACTTAACAATACGACGACGTAAACCACAAGTGGAGACAATGCTGCTGAATTTCTCAAACCAGGCCCGTAGACTCTGCTTCAACCCATAAATAGCTTTCCTGAGTAGACACTCCTGATTCTCCCTCTAAGCAATATAACCAGGAGGTTGCTTCATATGCATTTGTTCAGAAAGTCATCATATAGAAACGCATTTTTGACATCGAATTGGCAGAGTTTCCAGGACTTATTGATGGCCACAGGCAGAATGACTTTAATGGAGTTCAGTCTTGCAACAAGTGAGAATGTATCAGAATAATCAATGCCACACTTCTGTATAAATCCTTTTGCTACTAGGCGCATTTTGTACTTGTCCGTCAAACCATTTGGTTTGTATTTGATAGCAAAAATCCATTTGCAAGTGTGACCATGTCAGTGGAAGCCTACACGGCTTTCCAAGGTGTGTGGAAACACATGAGGAGTTTTGATATGGTCACGGCGAAGATGGTGAATCCGAAGAAGGAGAATGGACTCAGAAACACAAAGGAAAGATAAGAAAAGGATAAGGAAAAGGAGTCGTCACCTAGTCTTTTAATGAAAAAACGAGGGAAATCAAACACAAAGGAAAATTAAAAGGAATCAAGCCGAAGAAAACATATGTATGTTTCGTGCCTAATAGACGTAGTGCACAAATCAATGCGGATCTGTCACGTTCCAAAGTTTCCACAGTAATTTAAGTAAATCAAATTACAGGAAAATTAAAGCTAAACAGTAAATATCTTAACTACCAGGAACCTGTGTGTACGGCTAACGGACTCCAGACTATATGCACTACGTTAAACCAATCGTATGTCTGCACCTGTAAACAAAACCATAAGGAAAACGCATGAGTGACCAAAGTCACCTAGTACGCACCCCACGAAAACCGCGAAAAACAAAATTATAATCAATTTTCCTTTTTAAATTCATTTTATAAACCATTTCTCAAAACCTCATAAACCAAGCCCACACCGGTCAAAACCTCAATCGGGGCTCTACTAGACCCAAACCACAAGTAAAGGCTCTCAATGGTCAAAACCACACACAGTGAGTCAAGAAGACCGGCGTTAGGCAACCTAACTCTCGCCACACACAGCCCGCTGAGGAGCGACTACAATGTTCTGCACGGCCACAGTGAAGCCACCCTGTGCAGGAGCGATCACCGTCCCGCGATTCCCCTCTCTCAGGAGAACCCTCAGAAGCCAATCCCTCCCTGGGAAGGATGTCCTGTCTCTCAGGACACTACCAACTACGGGGCACGTGTCCCACCCGCACTGACCACCACAGGGTACGCCTCCTCACGGCGTCCTCCACACACGGTACTCAGGAGGGAGTGTCATACCTCCACACCCGAGCCTCAATGCTCACAGCGACAGTAGGAGTATCATATCTCCCAGTCATGCCACAAGGTACCTCAACCCACAGACCACAACCTTAGCCTCGAGACGACAATCAAGGAGTCTCGTACCTCCAAGACCCGATGTCCCTCAGCCTCAGGTATCTCAACCTCGGACCTCAACCAGGGAGTCGCGCCCGACCACTCGAAATCTCCCCAACTGGGACTTCCGATTGGACCTCCTAAACAAACACCAAAAATCTTGCATAAAATATATGGTGTAGACCCTCGAGTCTACTCCAAAATCCAAAAAACAAAACCAAAATTCAAAAAACAAAACAAAATCCATTCACCATGCATCAAGATATAAAATCGGGAAGACAGAAAGGTCAAAAGGACTCAAATGCACCAACCTTCATAAATGCCAATAAATATTCCATAAATACACAATAAATCACGATAAATTCTAGGAAAGGAAATTTACCTAGATTCTATACAATCCTAGCATTTTCTATCAATTTCATGTTCTCTATTACATGAGGTGCAGATACGTACTTGAGAATGCGCTCCGGCGATTCTCCGACCGACTCCGACGACCACGACGCAACCACGGCCACAGGAGCACTCCATGCAAGCTCCGCGGACCACCCCGAGCAACCACAGCCCTCCGCTTCGCTCCCTCAATCTCTTTCTTTCTTCGTCGACGCGCGATGCAGGGGAAAATAGAGGAGGCAGGGGAGACGAGTGGAAGGGAGGAGGGGGATGGAGAAGGAGTAGGAGAAGTGGGGAGGAAGGGAAAGAAGGGTGGGGAAGGAGGAGATATGTGCCGCCGAGGAGGAGGGGAAAGAAAGAAAAAGGAAGGAGGAAACGGCGATGAGTGGTGAGGAGAAGTGCGGTGCGGTTTATAAAGCCTGCGTTCACAGTAACTGAGAACTTGTCCACCTGCGCGTCTCAACCACCGACACACTGCACGAGCAATCAACCGTCAGCCACCACCAACGAGGCCAACTGCAAGCCTCAACCACTGGCCCACGAACGTAGGCCCCACGGGACCTATACCTGGGCCCCACACGAACAGTGTCACAGTGCACAGTGCCAAACCACGCACAAGGACACGCAAACAGAAGCCAGTCCATGAGGCCCAATCCCAAAAGCACAAAACCACACAATGGGCCTTGGAACAATAATACCGGTCCAGAAAAAAATTCATAAAATTTAAATAATTAAAAATGAATTTTACGGGTGTTACATCCTAACTCCCTTAAAAGAAGATTTTGCCCTCGAAATCACTGGACGAAAAGGTACGGGTACTGGACTAGGATGGCTTCCTCACGTTCCTACGTGGCCTCCTCGGCTTCATAATGCCGCCACCGCATCAAAACCAACGGAATCACCTTATTTCGCAGTACCTATTCCTTACGGTTCACAATCTCGACGGCATCCTCCACAAAGGACAGATCTTCCTGGAGCCTTTCTGGCTGAACAGGGATCACATGAGAAACGTCAGCCAGACACTTCCTCAGCATGGAGACATGGAACACGTCATGCACACGGAGACATACTCGGCCTGATAAATCCCTTGTCCTGCAACTCCTGCAACTGAGTCCTGAGCTCTCGCAATTCCACTAGCGTCATGCGATAAGGAGGCTTCGACACAGCACCAGAATCAGAGACCAGATCAATCGAGAACACTACTTCCCTGTGAGGTGACATACCAGGCAAATCGTCAGGGAAAACGTTGGGATATTCACACATCACAGAGATGTTGTGAACACCCAACTCAGGAGAAGTGGAGGTACCTATACTAGCTAGATACCCCACGCAACCTCTGACCATAGACTTATAAGCCTTCATAGTTAAAATGACAAACTTAGGCTCATCCTGACACCCATTTTGCACAAAGAAAGACTCATCCTCAGGAGATCCAAAATAAACTCTCCTCCGTGCACAGTCGATCAAAGCGGACTGCTACGCCAACCAATCCATGCCGAGTATCACATCGTACTCTTGCATGTCCATCACGATCAGGCTGGTGCCGAACTCTCTGCTGTTCAGTATCAAATCGACAGACCGCAGATACCTTCATGCCAAACTGTGCTCCCCCAGCGGTGTCACCACGTTGAGATGAAAAGCCAACCGAGCTGGTCTCTCTCCCATCTCCGCCGCAAAAGACTCAAAGATAAAGGAGAAAGAACTCCCTGAGTCAAACAACACTTTGATCATCCAGCTAGCCACAATAAAAGAACTTGATTGCCAAATAAAACAACACCACACATCCATTCAATCAGGCAGATGTCCAAATTATAAGGAGATTACAACATATCTCAGAGGGTTACAGAACCAACTATTCATCTTTATCCTCAACATCTCCCGAAGACCTAGCGTCTGGAGCTGCGATGGTGACCACTCGTTCCCTAGTCGGCTGCTGCGATGTGATTCCTACTTTCTTAGGTGGTTCCGGACAAGATCTCTGAACGTGTCCCGCCTTCCTACAATTATAGCACACCACAGGAGCTGAGGTCTACCTAGGTTGAGGTTAATATGCAGCGATGTGGCCCACCTGACCACAGTTGAAGCATTGGTTCCCACCAGGAGCACTGGATCCTGTCTGACTGAGGCCAGCTTCGCTACTTCTAGCAAAACTCCGCCGGCCCGTAGAGGAAATACTGGACCTCGCCTTCTACTTCTTCTCAGTGCTATCCAAATTACCGGTACTTGGAGGACCAGAGAAAGAGAACCGGGAGGTAAAAGAAGACTGACCATTCCTTTTGGGACGACTCTCCAGGAACTTTTGATGCTCTGTCTCAAAACGGTAAGTCATTCCAACTATGTCCTCCACAGTGTGGCACCTACAACCCATCACCTTCACCAGTAGCCGAGGGTTTATGCCGTCTAGAAACCTCTGCGCCCGCTCCTCCTCAGACTCATAGGCAGGAGCAAAGCATTTCAGCCGGGCGAACTCAGTTTTATACTCGAGCATCGACATCGTGTCCTACTCTAGACTCTGGAAATCTCGACGAAGTTGCTCCTTCACGTGAGTGGGAAAATACTTGTTATAGAAGACCGCTTTGAAATCCTTCCACTGAATGCTAACAGTGACTGAGTCCGAGAACTCCAGCCGCCTCATAGACTTCCACCACCTATCTGCCTCACCATCTAGCAGGTAGGTCGCCAGCCACACCCAATGCTCCTCTGGGCACGTCAAGCTCTCCAGCATCTTCACCACCTTCTCCAGCCAGGCCTCGCTGTCCTCAGCACTGACCTTGCCCTTAAACGACGGCGGACGAAACTTTGTGAACTGGTTCAGCCACGGGTCACCCGATGGTCTACTGGCACTACTCTTGCTGAACGCGTGGGAAATCCCGTTTGCCAAGCTCTTCATTTCCGCACGAACTCTCTTCTATCCGCCTACGTCCTCTCGGGACTCGGTCTCTTCGACAGAGGCCTTGCCCTTACGACCACGATGAGTCATCCTACCTGAGAAAGGCAAAGTACCTGCACCACAGACAAAGCAACAAACAGGAAATCATGTCGAGAAATCAGTTGCACACTCTACCATGCATGCAAAATCTACGGAGTCTCTAGACCGTACACCCTAAGTGTAGTGCAGCCTAGTGAACTTGGAACTCTGATACCACATCTGTCATGTTTCAAATTTTCCACAATAATTTAAGTAAATCAAATTAAGAGAAAATTAAAGTTAACAGTAAATATCTAACTACCAGGAAACTGTGTATGCGACTAGCACACTCCAGACTATATGTACTACGCTAAACCAATCGCATGTCTGCACCTGTAAAAAAACCCACAAGAAACACGCATGAGTGACCAAAGTCATCCAGAACGCACTCCACGAAAACCGTGGAAAACAAAACTATAATCAATTTGCCTTTTTAAATTCATTTTGCAAACTATTTCTCAAAACCTCATAAATCAGGCCTACACCTGTCAAAACCTGAACCGAGACTTTACTAGCCTAAAACCACAAGCAAAGGCCCTTAACGGCCAAAACCACACAGTAAGTCGGGAAACCCGGCATCAGACAACCTAACTTTGGCCACATGCAGTCCACTGAGGAGTGACCTCAGTGTTTTGCACTGCCACGATGATAACCACCCTGTGCAGGAGCGTTCACCGTCCCGCGATTCTCCTTCCTCAGGAGAACCCTCAAAAGCCAACCCCTCCTTGGGAAGGCTGTTCTGTCTCTCAGGAGGATACCAACTAAGGGGCACGTGTCCCACCCGCACTGGCTACCACAGGGTACGCCTCCTCACGACATCCTCCACTACGGTGCTCAGGAGGGAATGTCATACCTCCACACCCGACAACATCCGAGCCTCAGTGCTCACAGCGACAGTAGGAGTATCATACCTTCCCGTCATGCCACAGGATACCTTAACCCACGGACTACAACCCTAGCCTCGAGACGACAGTCAAGGAGTCTCATACCTCCAGGACCCGACGCCCCTCAGCCTCAGGTATCTCGGCCCCCGACCTCAACCAGGGAGTCTCGCCCGACTACCCGAGAATGTCGTCACATTCCCTGTTCTCGACGACATGGTCTCACACTGTTTCGGCCTGCACATAGAAAATCAGGAAAACACTTTCCAAAACAAGCCAACCATTTCCTTGAAATTCATTTTCCAAACCATTTTCATATCTTTTGAAAATTCTTCCAAAACCTCGGCAAAGCGACGCGTCAGGTGTCTCAAGGGACCACCACTGACGGCCTACAATCCATCTCATAGGGACAAAACATGGCAATCCAGAAAGCCATCGAAAACACATTTTATAAACATGTTTGGACCCAGAATTGGCATGTCGAATTCTGAAATCTGCTGATTCGGTATGTTGAAATCTGCTGATTCGGTCGACCGAGGTGGTTCCGCATGCCCAATCAACCAGAAGACCCAAACTGACAAAAAAACGGTATACCGGACGAAATCGGTATACCGAAATTCATTGATTTGGTATGTCGTTTTCGTTCGGTATGTCGAATTCTGCGAAACTAAAAAACAGTCCAAACCCTATCGTCCGAAATCACTCCAACTAGGACCTTTGATCGAATCCCTTAAACAAACACCAAAAATCTTGCATAAAATGTGCGGTGCGGCTTATAAAGCCTAGAAGAAGGGAGGAAATGACGATGAGTGGCGTGGAGAAGTGCGGTGCGGCTTATAAAGCTTGCGCCCACAGTAGCTGAGAACATGCCCACCTGTGCTTCTCAACCACTGACACACCGCACGAGCAACCAACCGTCAGCCACCACCAACGATGCCAACTGCAAGCCTCAACCATTGGCCCATGAACGCGGGCCACACGGGGACCCTACACCTAGGCTCAACACGAATAGTGCCACAATGCACAGTGTCAAACCACGCACAGGGACACCCAAACAGAAGTCAGTCCACGAGGCCTAAGTCCAAAAGTACAAAACCACACAACGAGCTTTGGAACAGTAACACCCGTCTGGGAATAAAATTAATAAAATGTAAATGATTACAAAATGAATTTTACGGGTGTTACAGGGTTAGAGAAAAGGTAAGGATTCTTATTACGCATGGGGAAGGGATTAAGCACCCCCATGCACCTGAAGAACCCGGTCTTCTAGGTTTCCTACTTGCTAATGGTCTGTTGTGTGTATGCTTGTCTACTCTGAATACACATACCTAAAATGACTGCGAAAATATGCCAAATCAAAGAAATGAAATGAATAAAAAAAGTAAAAGTGATAATCCAAGGGACAATGTAGGTATTGAAAATGCCGTTTTACTGTACGCTCAAGGGCGATGAGGAAAATCGTGAAAATCGGGAACACTCGGAAAGTATCACATAAATCAGTGGAAACTCGAATAAATCTGAGAAAATCAAATAGGAGAAAATAATCCTCATTCGGGTAATTGTTGCATTGTCAAGTCTGTTAATGTACGCCTTCGGTCGATGGAAATCCAAATTAAATCAAAATCGTAAAAGTCGAAAGAATTCCGGAAAACAATGTGAAAATCAAATTTTGAAATGAGTTGGAAATGTGTGCATGATGCAAGAAAGAAGGCATGTGTGCAAAATGTACAAAAAGAAAGTATGTGTGAAATATGCAAAATTCCAGAAGCCTCTGTGCGAAAAATACATATGCTGAATAAAGGCTGAGATTTTAGGGCTAAATTAGCAAAAATGATTAAAAAAACACTTTTATGTAATTTTGAAGAAGTTTGAGAGTTAAATGTGTAAAATTATGCATTTTTGACAAAATCAGAATTGCTAGGGTCTAATTTGCAATTTAGTCAATAAAACATGTGTTTAATGCAATTCTGAAAAAATTTAGGGTTAAATGTGCAAGATAATAGATTTATGTTTGAAAACATGAAACTTCAGGCACTGTTCTGCAAATTTATTCTAAAAACATGCATTCAATGAAGTTCAGGGTTTAAAATGCAATTCTGAACACATTTAAGTAAAAATTTAAATTTCTAGGGTTTAATTTGCAATTATGTTAGAAAATAATGCACCAGAATAATTTTAATAAAGTTAAGGACTCTTTGTGTAAAATTTGGACTTAAAGTAAATGAAAACTAATTTAGAGGGTTTTATGTCAAATATTAAAGTCTGAAAAACATTAATAAAAAGGTACAAGGGTCACACTATAATTCTTCAAAATAAATCATTATTAAAATGATTAAAAAAACTCATGTAGGGGCTTAAATGCAAGAAATAAGGATTTAATTGCAATAAAAGAAAAGATACAATGTTTTTTAAAAAGGAACTTTTATTATTTTAAAAAAAAAGAGCGACAGTCACTGACGACGGAACGTCGCCGTCGATGGCCATATGAGATGCCCTTCCAAGTCCACTGAGAGCAATGAGGGAAGAGGAACACATCCAACGGTTCAGATGGTTGCTTCCTACCTCCCTCGCCGTTGACACAACTCTGGCGACGGCATCCCTGTGCTCTAGGAAGGTTGAGGGTGCGGAGAGGAAGGTTTTCCACCCTCCGGGAGGAAGAATGGCTGTGTGAGCTCCCTTTTCGATCATGCTCTGATTCAGCTCCGGCGATGGCAACTGCGGAAGAGGATCAAGGCTCGAATCGAGGTCTTGGAAGCTTCGGCGTGTTGGGGAAGAGCAGGGAACATGTCCCGGGGGTCGGAGAGGCGCTATGAGGTGTGAGGCACTCGGTTGATCCTCACTGTAGCCCTTCTTTTCCGGCGACGGCAAGGGCAGCAACCGACGAGCTTTTTCAGAGGCTTCAGAGTGGATTTCGCGGCGTTCAGAGGAGTAGAGAAGCAAAAGGGAGTCTATCCTAACGAGATGGAACACGCCAGGGCACGAATCATTCACTGGATTCGTGTCCTCACCTCCCTCGCCGAAAAATCGCGTCCGACGACCCAAATTCTACCTAATTTTGGCCAAAGGAACCACCAGGCCTTACTGGAATTGATTGGGGAAGGTAGAGGAGGACCTAGGGAACTAAATTGAAGAGAAATTGAGCTCTAATCAGAGTTTACCTAAGTTGGTAGTGATGGAGGTCGCTGGAGACCGCTGGAGCTCGCCGGAACTCGTCGGAGTTGGCCTAAACATTGAATTCTTCTCCTCTCTGAGCTTCCTCTCTGATCTGAAACTCCTCTGGTTGCTCTAGTTGGGAGAAAACTCTTAGGTTGCTCTCCTCTCAAATTTTTCAAGTTTTTTTCTTTTCTTTTTTCCTCCTTTTTTCTCTTGCAAATAGAAGGATATTTATAGGCTTGCAATGGCTAAGTAATTTGTTATGGGTTGTTAGAGGTTGCTATAGTGGAGTGGGAAGTGGTTAGGCTTGTTATTGGTTGTTAGAAGTTGTTATAAGTGGTTAGGTTGTTATGGTGAAGTGAGAAGTAGTTAGGGCTTGTTATAAGTTGTTAGAAGTTGTCATAGGTAGTTAGAGGTTGTTATGTTGGAGTGGGCAGTGGTTAGGGTTGTTAGAGGTTATTAAGGTTTAGGATTTTGGGTTTTGGATTATGGTTTTTTGGGTTTTGGATTAGGTTTTGAATTAGATTTAGGGTTTTGGATTAGGTTTTGAATTAGATTTAGGGTTTTGGATTAGGTTTAGATTAGGTTTTGAATTAGGTTTAGGGATTTAGATTAGATTTAAGGTTTTGGATTTGGTTTTGAATTAGATTTAGGGTTTTGGATTAGGTTTTGGATTTTATATTAAGTTTTGAATTAGGTTTAGGACTTTGAGTTAGATTTAGAATAAGGTTTAAGGATTTGGATTAGATTTAGGGTTTTGAATTAGATTTAGGGTTTTGAATTATGTTTAGAGTTTTGGATTAGGTTTCGAATTAGGTTTAGGACTTTAGGTTAGATTTAGGGTTTTGGATTAGGTTTAGGCTAGTTTTAGGATTTTGAATTAGTTTTTGTAGATGAAATTAAGTTTGAGGAGAAGTAATTAAGAGTCCACCAACTAAAAGTCCATTCATGAAGAGACTACCTTTCAATCTGCAAAATTGAGGTGTCTACAGTAAGTTACCACATTGGTTCCCTTTAGTCTAGGAATAAGTGTATATGTCCCACGAGACATAAGAACCAGCATTTCTTTATCCATAGCTGCTTTCCAATGTAGTACTAGACTTACCTCATAGTAGTTCCTGAGAACTGATTGAGAAGAAATAGACAGGACAAATATACGAAAGGAAAAATGAAAGTACTCATAACTCACAAAATGAGAAATAGGATGTGTAGTGGAGGAAATATATGTACCTTTTCTGGTGACAATAGGCAAATGAAACTATGTGGGTGGCAGATCTGCAGATAGTGAAGAGTCTTGGCTGTGGGGGATGTGGTCGTCGTTGATGTACCTATAAAGTATCACATACCTCTGTTTCTGTGTTACGGGCATTAGTGACATTTGTCTCTCCAGGCTCAACTACAAAAGGTAAAGGTATATTCTCAAAGATCGAAGTAGTATCATCGAAAAAGCTTTGATTCTCAAAAAAAGTAACATCAGCTGATACAATATACTTCTTGGTAGTAAGATTATAACAACGATAGCCACGTTGAGTACGAGAGTATCCTATGAACACACAACGAACAGACCTTGGGACAAGTTTGTTCAAATTTAAAGTTAAATCTTGAATAAATGCAACACAGTCAAATACTCTAAGAGGAAGAGGAAAAGTATCTACATCAGGACGAAGTCTTTGTAAGAGAATATCCCCACTAAGTGGGGTAGATAGCATGCGATTGATGAAATACGAGGCAATTAAGACAGCATCAGACCATAGATACTTAGGAACATGCATTTTAAACATGAGTGATTGGGTAACATCAAGTATATGATGATGTTTACGTTCAGCCATCCTATTTTGTTGAGATGTATGTGGACAAGAGGTTTGCTGCAAAACACCAAGAGATTTACAGTAATGGCGAAGACTTGTTTGGTAAATTTCAAGGCATTATCAGTGCAAATTTTTTTTGGATAAACAGAAAATTAATTTTTTATTTCCATGAAAAATTTCTTAACAATGTCAAGCACACTGACTCTATCTTTCAAAAGATACACTTAAGAAACACCAGTAAAGTCATCAATGAAGACAATGTAATATCTATGGTCAAACACAGAAGGTGTTTTGGCAGGACCCCAAACATCACAATGCACTAATTCAAAATGACTCTTACTCCTAACAAGACGTAGACCTCGGAAGATAGCATAATAGTGTTTACCTAACTCACATGACTTACACTGAAAACAAGAAACAAACAACTAAGGTAGAGCCGTGAGAGGAGAAGAGAGGTTGTTGGAGAGGAGAGCCGACGTAGGAGGGAGCCGAAGGTGGCAGAAGACGTCGACGATTGGTAAGTGGTGCAGAACAAGGCCGGAGACGTCTGACAGATAGCAATGGCACAAAATAGGGGAGGGGAGGGGCACGACGCAGACCAAGGAAGGTCGGAGATGGTCGGAGAGGGCATTACTGGTGCTGGAGAAGGTGGTCGGAGGCAACTAGTCCTAGGGTTTCCTCCCTGGACTCGGGACCATGTGCATATAGGAAAAGATAATGTCTAATCTGATTATTAGGGCAAAAGATACATATATATAGGATAGAAATAAATGGATATTTAACTGGATAACCAAATATCCTATAACAATACTCAATATAAAATAACTCTGTAGCTTTAACAGTCCGAACTCTAAATACATAACACTCTCATCCAAAGGTATGAATGATTTTTAGGATGTGAAATTTTAATGATGAAGAAATTTGTTAGTGTTTATGTGATGTATGGGATTTATGGGTATTATTGTATTTGTCATTCTAACTCTAATCTTATACAAGGATGATAGGCCTTAGCAATAGATCTATCTCTTCATCTTTTCCTTTTTTTTGTCTTCACATGGTATTAAAGCTAGGGTTAGGCTTTGAAGTCACTACACCTCCTTCGCTCCCTCATAGTTGCTGTCGTCATCATCTCTGCCAGGCCTTCCTGTTGGCACTACCAACCTTCTCCTTTCTCGTCAACGGCAGCCACTATTGCCTAGGCCATTGCCAGCCTGTTTTGGGGTTGTTCAGCCAAGACAACCCATTTTAGGTCTATCTTCTATAAGAAAAAAGCTTACTGTAGGTCTGAAAGTGTAGATACAACACACTTTAATCCTCTAATTTTCCATTCGTAACTTCCCTGACATGGATTAATGTGTCTTCTTCTAGATCCATGTGTCAACTACTTTTTGACTACTCTTCTTGCTTTTGGTGCCTCGACATTGGTGTATCGTGTGTCCCTTTTCTTTGAGTCGAAAAATTGTGTGTACACCCAAAAATGTCTTCTAGTTCGACTTTGACCAATGTTACTACTCATTGCCCTAATTTGGGGATTCTTGATTGTCTTACCGATCAGAATTATGCTTCTTGGAGCATAGGGTTCCAATTCTTGTAGAATCCAAGGCTAAGAAATTCATGTTACTAAGGATCCACCTTTAGACATTGACCGTTCTTATGTGACGTCGAAGAGAAAGGATAACAGAATTATTTACTCCGGTCACAAAGTTTTGAGACGTTTATTATTACACATAGAAAACTCAGTCATCTTACCAAATCGCTCCTAAATAGCAAGGATGCTACATATGATGATTAATTCGTCAATGATGCAACTATTGTCTCTTGGATGGTAAACAACATGAAGCCTTCTGTAGTTAAAGGAGTTATGATGCTGAGACCAGCCAAGAAGATATGGAATACTATTCGTCTTACCTACACTCATGAAAAGAACATATCCAGGGTTTATGAGATGTATGAGCAGCTCTTCACTCTTCATCAGGGAGATTGTTCTGTTCCAGAGCACTTTACATTGTTACGTAGTTACTGGATGAGCTTAAAGTACATCAATCCTTGACAGCAAATATTACACAGATGAGATAGTATCGGAAAGAATTAGTTGTGGCCATTTATCTTTTCAGCCATCTCTTAAGCTCAGCTCTCAGATGTGACAATGTATCAGATTTACAGACCACTTTTGCACGTATTCTACGGATCGCCACAACCACTCCTTCAGTTTTTGATCAGTCTGCCATGACAGCTACACGTGGTCGTGGACGTGGTGGTACTTGTTGGGGGGGTCGTGGTCGCATGGACGCTGGAGGACGTAAGCGTTGTATTCATTGTGGCAAGATTGATCATCGAGTTGAGAGGTGTTGGGATCTACATGGACGGTCCAGTTCTTCTTCATTTGCACATGTTACTACTGAGTCCCCACTAGCTACTTCCACCAGTAAGAAGTCGACAGTCACTGACTCCGTCATCAATGTCTTTTACACCATTTTCATAGGTACTAGTGCTCTCCTAGTCTCTAGGGATTCTTCCTAGTTAATTGATTTTGATGCCGCCTCCTACATGTCTGGTACAAAAAACTTGTTTACTCGTTACAGTTGTCTGGTATTCGATATATGGCCATTACTGATAGTCGGTCTTGCCCTGTTTCTAGAGAAATTGTGCAGGCTTCTTCCCAGATCTTTCTTGATAAAGTCCTATATGTGTTTGACTTTCCTGTCAATCTTCTATCTGTTAGTGTTATTACCAAACAACTTTTTTATTGTGTAATCTTTTTTCCTTTTCACTACACTTTTCAGGATTTATAGATCGGGAGGAGCATTGGTTTGGGTCATAAGTGTGACAATGGTGTGTACCTGCTGGTTCGTGACAAGATACCTCGGGGATTAGTGTCTGTGGTTTCTACCTCAGAACCGTCTTCACTGTGGCACTACTGGTTGGGCTATCCGTCTCACCAGAAATTACAAGAAGCTTTACCATGGATGACTGTTTCTCCTTTTGAGCGTGAGTCGTGTCAGTTAGGAAAGCATTATCGTGCTTCCTTTCGTCACTTGCTTCTGGTGTCTAGTCTAAATTTATTTGAGATAGTGCATTGTGACATCTGGGGTCCCGTCAGAGTCTCGTCTATGTCTGATTATCGTTACTATATTGTTTTTACTGATGATTTTTCTAAAGTGTCTTAAGTATATCTGTTAAAAGATCGTGATCACATTTTTTATATACTTAAAATTTTTCTTTCTGAAATAAAAAATTAATTTGATGTTACTCCTAAGTATTTACGCATTGATAATGCATTAGAGTTTGTTCAAAATAGAGTTGAATCTTATTGTATATCTTTAGACATCATACATCAAACCACTTGTCTATACATCTCTCAACAGATTGAGATGGCAGAACGAAAGCACAAACATATTCTTGATGTTGCTTGTACTATTATGGTACACATGAAAGTTCTAAAATATCTGTGATGCTGTTCTTTCTGTCACCTATCTTATCAATAGGATGCCTTCCACCCTCTAAGTGGCGAGATACCTCTTCGGCGTCATCAAAAAGATGTCACGTTGTATTCCTTGACCCCTCGAGTTTTTGGGTGTGTGGCCTCTGTCTAGGATCTCTCACTAGGCCTTGATAAACTTTCTCCAAAAGCCATCAAATGTGTGTTTATAATAGGGTACTCTAAGACACAACGTGGGTACTGATGTTTTCATCTACCATCTGGTCGTTACTTTGTGTCTGCAGATGTCACCTTCTTCGAGTCTATGGGATATTTTTGTGATTCAAGTGTCTCAGAAGAGCCAACAGTTAAGTCTGTTCCTCTACCACTTGTTGAGTCTGGTATTAGCACGACAGATCCACCTCGTTCCTTGTAGGTATATCAACGACGACCGAGACCACCAACTCCACCAACGGCACAACCAGCTCCCTCCTCTAATGCAGATCCACCTCTCAATGATCTTCATCTTCCTATAGCTCTTCGGAAAGATAGTCGTTCTTCTACCTCTCATCCAATTTACAACTTTGTTTCTTATGACTCTCTGTCTTAATTTCCGTGCTTTTGCTTTGTCTCTTTCCTTTAAGTTTATTCCCAGGAATCATCAGAAGACACTTTTACTTCTCCAATGGAAGACAACAATGGACGATGAGGTAGTTGCCTTGGTAGCTCGTAGCACATGGGATTTAATGATCCGTCCTGTTGGAGCTTAAGTAGTCACCTGTCGTTGGGTTTATATTGTCAAGTATAAAGTAGATGGCACAGTTGATCGCTACAAGGTCAGATTGGTAGCTCGAAGATTCACTCTGATGTATGATATTGATTATGATCAAACTTTTTCTCCAGTTTCTCGTCTCAATTCTATCAGGGTTATTCTCTCTGTGGTTATCAATTACTCATGGGATGTTTGTCAACTTGATATGAAAAATACTTTCTTATATGTAGATTTTATAGAGACAGTTCTTATGGAGCAACCTTCAAAGTTTGTTGCTCAATGGGAAAATAGGATATGCAAGCTTAAGAAGGTAATTTATGGCCTAAAATAGAGTTCAAGAGCGTGGTTCGAAAAATTCAGCATAGTAGTGATGGATGTAGGCTTTCAAAGTGTGTTGTGGATCACTCTTTTTTTTACAGGAAAACTAATCAGGAATGTGTGGTGCTTGCGGTATATGTAGATGATATTCTGGTGACTGGTAGTGACCAAGGGGACATAAAAGAAGTCAAAGAGTTTTTTGTATCTCATTTTGTCACTAAAGACTTAGGGAAACCAAGATACTTTCTTGGTATTGAATTTGCTTATGCCAGTGGAATGATGATATTATTCCAAAGAAAGTATACACTTGATCTTCTTGATGTGACACGACTCTTGGGATACAAACCAGCAAATACACCTATTGAACAATCACCACCTTTGTGGGATATTAGCTCTAAGTTGTTGGATGACCCTGGTCAGTACAGGATGTTGATTGAAAAATTCATTTATTTGACAGTGACTCGGCCATATATCTCTTATGCTGTTAGTTTACTGAGTCAGTTTACGTATGAGCCCAGAAAGATACACTGGGCTAAGACCGTGCGAGTTCTTTCCTACGTGAAAGGTGCTTCAGGAAGAGATCTGATTTATCAGAAGAATGGTCATGTGAATGTTATGGCATATTCAGATTCAGGATATGTAAGACACTGAGGGGATAAAAAGTCTACATCTGACTTCAGTACTTATGTAGGAGGCAACTTAGTCACATAACACAGTAAGAAACAGAACGTGGTGTCACGTTCTAGTGTTGAGGCAGAGTATAGGTTCATGGCTCAAACTACATGTGAGATGGTGTGGATCAAGTCCCTACTGTTAGAGCTCGATTTGTCATCTGAGGTGCCTATGTCGATGTTGTGTGATAATCAAATTGCAATCTTCATTGCCATCAATCCTACTTTCTATGAGCGTACTAAGTATATTGAGATCGACTGCCACTACGTTTGAGATATGGTGATGAAGGGAGTTATATCTACTCCACATACTCATTCATCTGACATTTTCACCAAGGGTCTTAATATTTGGTTGTTTAAGTCTCTTTGTACCAAACTGGTTCTTCTTGATGTGTATGCTTCAGCTTGAGGGGAAGTGTTAGAGTTCTAGTTTATGTTATATCCTTATTATATAGGTTAATGGGTAATTGGATATCCATTTAGTATATGGGTCTCCCTACCTATCCTATATATATGTACTCTTCTTTCTTTAAAAGTAATAATAATAGATTATCTTTGTCCTAATAACAGTCCTTAGAGCCGTCTCCAGTCGTTGAAAGCTTTGCTCATGTTGTTGCTAATTGTGGTGCTACACATAGTTGCAGTTAAGGTAAATCTTGTGTTGGTTGCTTTTACTCTTATCCACCTTGTACTCTCTATGGTCGAGAGAGTCATCCTTCATTTCCACTAAAATGGTTCTATTGTTATGTGATGAGTTGAATTAGAGATTAGGGAAAGAAGCTAATTAGGTTTTGCATTAGAGTAGAGGGGTTTAAATACAATGCATAGTAAGTAAATGGATCTTGACAGGATCCATTAACCTATACAACAGGATCCATTAACCTAACTTCTAACACTCCCCCCAAGCTGAACGGCATAAATATCAATAAGATTCAGCTTGTTACAAAATTGTTCAAGAACCCCATTGCTAAGAGCCTTGGTTAGAATATCTACCAGTTGATCCTTGGAGTGGACGAACGGCGTAGTGATGACTCTCTTCTGAACATTGTCCCTAATGAAATGACAATCAACCTCTATATGCTTGGTTCTCTCATGAAAGGTGGGATTCCCAGCAATATGAATGGCGGCTTGATTATCACAGTAAAGGGGCATAGGTCCAGTTGATTCAATCTGTAGTTCTTGAGTCAATGCCTTTAGCTAGATGAGTTCAGAGGTGGCATTAGACATGGCACGGTATTCGGCTTCTGCACTTGACTTAGAGATTACATTCTGTTTTTT
>JAMKQA010021564.1:0-15914 GCA_024699735.1 Posidonia australis
GCCAGTATTTGTGGTTTGGTTTTGAGCCCAGTGGGGCCTTGTGTTTTAGGCTGGAACTGGTCAGAAAATGTGTTTTGGGAAGAATCCCATGTTTTGAATGGTTTGGTTTTTGGAAAATGAAAATGAATTCCAAAAAGGATTTTGAGAGTGGTTTTTGGTGAATTTCCACTTGTTTTGAGAAATGGGAAAGTTGTGGCTTTTGAAAAAGCCTGGCTTGGGATTGAGGTCCCAAGTGGTGATTTTTGTAAAGAAATGGATTTGGTTTTTGGGAATGAATCCCAAGTGTGGTTTAATAAGGAAGTGATTTTCTAAGATAAAAACTAAGTTTTCCTATATTGAGAAACGAGTTTTCCTTGGTTTTATTGTGCTTGCTTGTGGTTGGGTGTTTTGGGGGCGCGTACTAGGTGACTTAGATGTCACTCACGCGTGCTGTGTGTGTTTCAGGTGCGGACCGCGTGCAGCCAGTTTCCGGTGCAGGAATCGTGGTTTCTAGCCGCGTATCGAGATCCTAGAGGTGAGCCTTGGTTACAGTCTTTTGTTCTGTAATGTGATGCTATTCTTTGGTAGTGTGCCCGGGTTCGGGGCGTTACAGAAACCCTTCACTGCCTTCTTTAACGATAGTGACGTGCGAGTGATTGTCCTTTCGAGGCTAACGGGTGGTGTGGAATAATATCCTGTCCTTATTCTGCGCTAATTTAGCTTTTGCCAGGATTCGATTGAACAAAGCCCTATGCCTGACCGCTTCACAAGATACATCCTCGGCTCTGATGCGACAACTTCCAAGCTAGCCTGCCTGATGCGTGGAGGCATTTAATCTTCTTGTCTTGCCATCATTGAAGGCCTGGATTGCACAGCAGAGTATGAGGCCGAAAGTCGAGAAACTTGGCCTATAAACGAACTTCCTCCCAGTGGCACTTCATTTACAGGAGCTGACAGCTCAAAAAGGGCAAGAGTCGACTAATTGTAACTCGAGAGTCTACTATTATCAAGTGAGTAAATGCTGTACAATTGACGAGCTACAACAAAGGGACAATTTTGCTTTTACATTGTGCCATTCCTGAATCTGATTTGGCTTGTATTTGCAGTGGATCCATGCTCTATGTAACAAATAGTTTGTATTGGCCCATATGCCCCTGATAGTAGCATTGTCCCAGTGATTCTATTGACTTAGAAAGCCAGCTAGCATGCTCCTAGTCAAAGACCTATTTCCATCCGAAGAGCGGTTAACATGCCCTTGGTTGGAACTCCCTTCTTTGCTAGTATTGCAACTCAAAAGGCAGCTGGCATGCCCTAGGTTGGGCAATGACAAACGCTTTGCAAAGCGACGCAAAACGCGAAAGATGCATGATCGAAAATGCTGAATGCCAAATGATTTATACAAGACTTATAAAAATAAAGCAAGATTTATGCATGGTTTATAGAAGATATTGGTGCCCTCAGCCCCAAGGAAGCCTTTATTGCCTGCTACAAGGACCTAGGATGTCCTCAACTCACCTGGCACTACCTGGATCCCTGGGTTTATGGTGGCTCTCACTCAATCAAGAGACGTTTGGGATAAAACGGGCTCCATGCCAAACTCCTAGGGCTCTATACCTACTTTTTTCAATAATTCGTTTTCTTTTACTCCTTCAAAGACATGCTGACTTACACTATCCCTACTTGGAGGTAATAAACACCTAGACTGAGGGGTGGCTGCTCTCTCTTTTGATTTAAGGGGTGGCTAGTCCCTTTGAAAATATAGGCTTGGTAGGTGTATGCTTCAACTCCTCTCCAAGTTATGTGATAGTGACAGGGTTGTCTCGCATGCTCCTCTCATTGGAGCCGATTTCTATCTTTAACTTTTATCTTCTTATTTCTTTTGTGCTCCGATGTTTATGTTTTTTCCTTGGCTCACACTCACTCACTACCTATCATTTTTCCTCCCTCTCGAGGTATAGGTCTCTTCGGAATTTGTACATTTTGTCCTACTCCCTGAAAATAGTTGCTCCCTCACTCCCTAGGTCACACAGGTAGTAACACATGAGGAGGATCAAAACTCTTCCTAAGTAGGCTAGCCTTCCGATTCTCCTCATCGGGCAATGGTTATGCTAATGTTTCATGTTATGATTACAATGCAAACGAAAAGAAAGTAAAAATACGTATGCTGTATCATGCGTGATGTAGATGCAATAACCTAAACTACAAATAAGAAACAAAGAGATGCATGATCTGTGACATTGCTTTGCAAAGCCCGGGACTGGCTGAGGATCACTGGTAGTACTTTTTCGGGTAGGAAGTGTTAACGGGCTCTGACTGCTCCCCATGATCCATATCCTCAAGAATGATTGCGCCTCTAGATAGGACTTCTTTCACAATAAATGGTCCATGCCAGTTGGGCCTAAACTTTCCTTGGGCATCGGGTAGGTGAATGGCGCGTAAAACTAGATCACCTGGCTCTAAATTTCTACACCGAACCTTCTTCTGATATGCTCGGGCCATTCACTTTTGATAGCATTGAACATGGTGCAGGGTTTATAATCTTTGTTCATCAAAGAGGTCTAGTTAAACATAGCGGTCTTGAACCCATTCTACTTCATCTAGTTCAACTTCTTTTAAAATTCTTAGTGATAGGATTTCTACTTCAAAAGGGAGGACCGCCTCCATGCCATAAACAAGCGAATATGGTGTTGCTCCTGTTGATGTCCGGACTGAGTTCCTGTAAGCCCATAGTGCGTAAGGAAGCTTCTCATGCCAGTCCTTGTGAGTCTCAACCATCTTCTTCAAAATCTTGGTCAGGTTTTTATTGGCTGATTCGACGGCGCCATTCATTTGTGGTCGATATGGAGAGGATCTGTGGTGCCTGATTTTGTAACCCTGAAGATAGTCCTCAACTCTCCTTGCTATAAAATTAGCTCAATTATCTGATATGATGGCATGTGGAACCCCATATTTGGCAATGATATTATTCTTAATGAATTTTTCTGTAGCTGCCGCTGTCACTGTTTTATATGATGCTGCCTTGACTTACTTTGTAAAATAATCGATGGCCACGAGAATATATCGATGCCCATTAGATGCAGTTGGATGAATGGCCCTGATAACATCAATTCCCCAAGTGGAAAAGGGTCAAGGTGACGACATGCTATGCAACTGTTGGGGTGGAGCATGTATGAAGTTTCCATGTACTTGGCAATTGTGGCATTTCCGTACAAATTGGCAACAGTCAGTTTCCATAGTGGACCAAAAATAACCTTGTAACATGATTTTCTTGGCCAAAAGCACTACATTCATGTGTGGACCACATGTGCATGCATGAACCTTTAACATCAATATATCTGCCTCCTTCTTGTCTACGCATCTAAGAAGCATTTGGTTGTAAGATCTTCTGTATAGATGCCCTGCTCCGAGTACATATTTAGAGGCCAATCGTATTAGGGTCTTCTTATATGTTGCGGAAATGCCAGATGTGAAGTCGTCAGACTCTAGGAAAACTTTGATACCATGATACCAAGGCAATTCGGTTATCGGTTTTGCTTCTTGGATGTGCATGCAATGTGCAGGCTGCTCCACACAAGTGACTGAGATATCGGTTGCGTGGGCCTCAGATAGTGATAGCCATCATGCCATGGTAACTAATGCATCTGCGTATGCATTCTTAGCCCTCTTAATGAAAGAAAATTTGACATCTTTGAATTCGTCAATCAGCTTCAACAAGTGCTTATGATATAATACAAGCTTCTGGTCATTAGTCTTCCAGTTACCATTAATTTGTGAGATGACTAGCATTACATCCCCATATACTCGAAGCTCTTGGACACCTTGTTCTAATGCCATCCGTAATCCCAAGATGCATGCCTCGTATTCAGTTTCATTGTTGGTGCATTCAAACATCAGCTTCCTCACAACTGGAATTAGCTGTCCTTGCGGCGTTGCTAAAACTGCACCGATACCTCTTCCTCTTTTATTGACTGCGCCATCAAAGTATAGGCACCATTGATGCTCATCTTGAGGATTTTCTAATTCTCCATCACCCATTGCAAATAAGATGTCTTCATCTGGAAATTGTGTTTGTAGTGGTTGATATTCTGGCAAAAGTAGGTCGGCCAAATGATCCGCCATCGCTTGTCCTTGCATGGACTTCTGTGTCACAAAAGTAATGTCATATTGCGACAACATAACTTGCCACTTAACGCATCTGCCCATTAAGGCTGGCTTCTGGAACAGATACTTGATAGGATCGTGGCGACACAATAGCAGGACTGGGTATGTCATCATGTAATGCCTGAGGCGCTGAGTAGCACATACCAAGGATAAGCAAACTTTCTCTACGATGCTGTATTTGACCTCGCAGTCATTGAACTTCTTGCTGAGGTAGTAGATGACCCTCTCCTTGCCCCTTGATTCGTCATGCTGACCCAGGACTGCGCCCATAGAATACTGTGTGGTTGAAAGATATAATAACAGGGGCCGTCTTGGCTGAATTTGCTTGATCTTGTCAAAGGCTGCTTGGCACTCATTATTCCTGTGCATTTGGGCATTCTTCCTCAGGAGCTTGAATATCGGTTCACATCTGGGTGTAAGCTGTGCTATGAACCGGCTTATATATTGTAATCGCGTCAACAATCCGCGTATTTCTTTTTCAGTAGCAGGGGGAAGCATGTCAATAATGGCTCTGGCCTTGTGAGGATTCACTTCTATTCCTTTCTGGCTGATAATGTAACCCAGGAGTTTTCCAGAAGATACCCCGAATATACATTTGTCGGGTTTGAGGCGGAGCTTATATTTCCTCAAGCGTTCAAACAACTTCCTTAGGCAGGAGAGGTGATCTTCAGGCTCTTTGGACTTGACGATCATGTCATCCACGTACAATTCAACTTTTTAGTGCATGAGATTGTAGAATAACGCTGTCATGGCCCTCTGATATGTGGTGCCTGCATTCTTCAGCCTAAATGGCATTACATTGTAGTAGAAGACTCCCCATGGGTAACGAAAGACGTCTTCTCCATGTCTTCTTCTGCTGTTCTGATCTGGTTGTATCCTGAAAATCCATTCATAACTGATAACATCTTATGCCCTGTTGTGTTGTCAACGAGAATATTTATGTGGGGAAGCGGGAAATCATCTTTACGGCTCGCCTTGTTGAGGTCTCGATAGTCTATGCACATGCAAACCCGCCCGACTTTCTTTGGTACTGGCACCACATTTGCGAGCCACTCAAGATAAAGAACGACCTTGAGGAAATTGACTTTATGCTGTTTCATAATTTCCTCCTTAAGTTTCAACAGCCATTGAGGTCGCCATCTACGCAGCTTCTGCTTGATTGGCTTTGAATTTGGTTTTAGTGGTAATGTGTGCACTACGACCTCTATGTCCAGGCCAACCATGTCATCGTAGCCCCATGTAAAGACATCCACGTATTCTTTTAAGAAAGCTATAAACTCTGCCTTCGCTTGTGGTGATAATTTGACACTAATGCGAGTTTCTTTAACATCATCTGTCGTACCAATGTTGACGAGCTCTGTCTCTTCCTCTACATGTAGATTAGGGCCCTCTGGGTCATTGTCGTAAGGCTGAAATCGCGAAGGCGCATTATCATCAATTTCGACGTCTACACTGTCTACCTCAATGACCTCATCCTCCTCTCCGTAGGTAATAAGCTACGACGGAATTTTCTGCTCGAAGGTTGGATCTGTGATGTCAATCGAGAGGATTTCTTCCGATTTTGTGCCCTGATGGCGCTTTATGACAGTTACAGTGACTTTCATATTCTTATAACAGCACTGTGCGACCTCTTCTGCAACTTGACCGTCTAGACTAGCTGAGGACCTAGGGATCCCTGCTTCTGAGGTTGATGCATCTCTATTTACACTTTTTGATTTTCTAGGATTTTCAGATTTTTTTTGGGTTTTCTGGGTTTTTTGTATTTTCCATAATATTCACAAATGCTGCTGCATACTGATGGCTCTCCTGCTGCGGACTGATATAATTGCTGCCGCCTGTACTGCCTCCTGAGCTTAGCTCAGGTTATTTTTTTTTTGCTCCTCACCCTTAAGGTGAGGCTTAAACTGCCAATACTAGCTAGACTCACCTCTCGGCTGACAAGAGATTAACTCCATTGGTCTAGCACACTCTCTTTCTGACTGATGGACCATGATTGAAGCTTGGTCCCTTGGTGGTACTGGTGAGTCTGGCTGTGGTGGCAAAACAACTGTTTTCCCTTTCCTGAATCTATCGTGCTCTGCTAAGTCTTCCTCGAGCACTTCCAATTGCTCCTGAAACGAAATATCCAAATCTCCAACCGTGTCATCTGTCAGGCTGCTCTGTGAGTCTGTCCTCTGATTTGGATCATGCACTGCTGCTGCCTGAGACGCTGCTGACTGTTCTGACTCTAACAACACAGCACAATTCTGGAATTGCTGACAGGTCCGCTCAATAATCTCCTCTGACAGTGACTGATCATTCTCTGGATATGAGTCTTCCGGACATATCCAAACTACTGGCGACACTGAGACTGTAAATGGACTTCGATTGGGATCCAAGAGGCCTGCACTAGTGAAGTTAGCTAAATCGCGTGAAATGATCATTCTTGGGGACTTACTCTGATTGCGAGGATTTCTTCCGCTGTATTGATGTTCGTATCCCAATCCTTCGTGCTCTCTCCATTCTTCTGCCTTGATTGGCACGACGATTCCTTGGTCGTTTCACCCACTACAAGAAAATCTACAATTAGCGAGGACAATATTCCTCGCTAATTCCTCGTAAAATCCTCGTTACAATGATTAACGAGGACGTAGTGAGGAATAATTATCCTTGTAGCTATGTAACTCGTTAAATCAATACTGCGAGGATATATCCTCGCAATGTGCTTATGTACATTTAGCGAGGATATCATGAGGAAATTGTACCTCGTAATATCCTCGCTAGATCCTCGTAATTCCTCGGTAAATGCTCGCTAAATATCATTAGATTGTATCGTCGTTACAGTTTAGTGACAAAATTGCGAGTATATAGCGAGGACATTCCCTCGCAACTTGCTCGCTAAGTGCTCGCTAAATATCACTAAGTTTGCGAGCATATAGCGAGTAAATGTCCTCGCTAATACTAGGCAGTTAAAAAAAAATAATACAATACATTATAGAATTGACATTCAAATACCTGTTAAAATGGCATTCAAATACATTCACAAGTACATTATTGGTACACATATATAGATTTTATAAATAAAAATTTCATTCGATTATACATCATAGGATTTTACACATTCAAAGTTTTTACAAAAAAGTAGCTAATTCAACACTGAAATATCTTAATACAAATCGATAAATATAATACAAGGCAAAACAATATATTACATATCACTTCCTTAGGGAACCAACTTGCTTTCCTATACCTTTTGAGGATGATGCATGGATAGAGCGACAACGACGTCTGTACTCCTCGAAATCATCCTCATCATCACTTGCCAAATCTTCTTGCTCGTTGGTATACCCATGACGGCGGGAATGGCAAAATATGCAAAAGTCGGCAAAATCATGACAAATATTATAAAAATATATGCAAATGCAGGAGTCGCCACCTAGTTTATTCAAATGGAAGACGAGGAAAACTATATAAAACATGAAAATCATGCAAAAACAATGGAAAAGGTCTTCGTAAACCAGAAATATGGGTAAGGATCCCTATTACGCACGAGGAAGGTATTAAGCACCCTCGTGCGCCCGAATAATCGGTCTTCTATTGGATTCTCAATTGCTAATGAAATATCGGCTTTTCAGTCTTTGCTATACGCCCGAGGGCGATATGCCATGCCATGCCATGCTTATGTGTGGTGTCTAAGATATGGGTGCATGATGTGTCCTAATGCTCAGAAGTATCACTCGTATCGCGGGACAAGTATTGATGCAAAGGTATTGCATAATAAGATCAAAGATCTAATAATCTCGAATGATTTTTCATCCTTGCTTTGCTATATGCCAAATGCAATCTAAAATGCATGGAAAATGCTAAAAACAGAGCTATGCCCTCCTGACATATCCAGGAAGAAAACCAAAAAAATGCAAAAGCAAATCAAAGTAAGAAAACATGCTGCAATCATATAGAGACCTGTTGTGTGCTACTGTGAACAGGCTGCTGCGCCTGTTAGGTGCGCCAGACTGGTGCGTCACACTAGTGCGTCAAACTAGTGCGTCATTCTGATGCGCCGCCTAGTTTCTTTCTACGTGGGTCAGAATGATGTGCTGAGAGAAAACAGAAATCTATGCAAAGCCAAATCACCAGAGAATGCATTCTGAAAAAGTATGCAGTGTAAAATCCTTTGTAAAACTTGGAAAAAATATGTAAATGCAATGATTTGTGGACCTAGTGCTCAAGGACTGGTAGCCTCACACAAGGTCACACTCTATTCAAGCTAGAATGAAAGAAGCAGGATTCAGTCTGGTCACTGGATCATGGGCTGATGCACAAGGTTCTCCATGTAGGAGTAAGGTGCAACCAGCCTACCAGATTTCGACTGAGGACTGAATATCCAAAGGGAGAAAACGGCTAGAAAACAATCTCGCTTTTATCGAGAACAAATGCATGCAAAACCATGGAATGAAAAGAGCAAGCAGTAAAAGAACTAGGCTCAAAAACATCATGCAAACAAGGACGCAAAAGTGAGCGTTTTACCTTCTGATCAGTCTGGTGCTCCTGCATGGGGCGCTAGAGTGGGGCGCTGGCTAAGTGCGCCGCTCTGGTGTGCCATATAGGTGCTCCCCAGAAAAATCTAGATTAGACCGCGATCCGATCCAGAACTGACCTAGAAAGATGATGGGTAATCTATGCTAATGCAAGTTGATCCATGCAAGTGTGAAGAGCATGATGTAATGCATCTGATCATTACTATCTTATTAGAACATGATGATTAATGGGTTCATGTAAAAGATTCAAGCATGGGACGAGCAAACCCAATAAGACTTGCTGAAATCATGATCATATCTAGAGCATAATAAGAGAAGATTGCTCATGCAAATGACTACAACAAGAACACAGTAAAGAAGAGATGGCTCATGCAAGTAATTTAGTGCTTCCTAGAAATGAAATAAACATGCTATAATCAAAGCATAGATTATCATACAGGGTATCTTGCAAAAAGATTAACTAAATTAAAGCAAAATCCTCATGGTGATATAAAAAGAAACAGACCTATCATGGAGCTATTAACATGCTGTCGCATTGTAAAAGAACAAGAAGTTACATGAAAGATAAAAGGGCCTACCCTGTCCGAGGTAGATGTTCCTTCAAGGAAGAAAAGAAAGACCCAAGATAATAAGCTCCCAGGTGCTTTGGAAGGGCTGAGAATACCTCTGGATGCAAGAAGAAAAACTCGAGTGCAAGTGGGTGTTTGTAGAATTCTGGAGAAGGCTCTCTTTCAAGATGATTCAGCCCTTTCAAATGATGGCCTATGTGGTCTATTTATAGGGAATTCTCAAGGGTAACTCATGGGAATGCAAGGAGCCTCGTAGACGAAAAGCTTGGAAGATTCCATGGCATATTCGTTGCTAGAGGTAACAGCCGTGCGAGGTGGAAAGCCAGCAGCCCGCAGCCTGAGAACAGGCTGGACGCCAGGTATGTGGGCCTGGGAGGTGCGCCTGCTAAGTGTGCCATCTAAATGAGCTAGATAAGTGTGCTAGGTAGATGTGCCAGGTAAGTGTGCTAGCTAGATGTGCTAGTTAGGTGCTTCCTCCTACCTATCTGGATTTTAATTGGGCTACGGGCTTGCTATAGGCTTAGGATTAGTCTAGCTAATGGGATTCAAGGGTCAACCACATCCAAAGCAACATCTGGAAAATTATCAATGAGTTTCCTCAATATCGGGGTGTCTACAGGGATCATATCAATATTCTTTCTGGGTATCCATTTTCCTTTCTTAGTGACAAATTCATATTTATCATTTTTAGCTCTAATAAATCCATTTTCATATGGAGTCCCCTTTTTATTCACATTTCCATATTTAAATTTTCTTGATTCAAAGTTCTTCTTACTAATTGTAAGCTTACTCACAGTATTAAGCAAGCTATCACCTTTATTTTTTAATGATGCAAGATCTTTTTCCAAAGCATCAATTCTCTCTTTCATGATGTTCAATTCATTTTTCAAGACATCATTTTCTTTCTCAAGGGTTTTATTCTTATTTCTTAATTCATCATTTTCATTTGAAATCATTTCCTTTTCAAGCTTTTCATCAATGAAACTTTTATTTAAGTTTTTGTATTTAGCATTCAAGGATTTTTGTTTTGTATAAAGTTCATTCATTGAAAAATTGCCTTAGAACCAAATATCCACATAGAACCATAGGAAAATTGCCTTAGCCTCAAAAACAACAATTCATTGAAAAACATTCATTATAGGACTAAGGGCATTTTTGGTTTACCGAATTTCCTCAATATACCAAAATATATGCAGATTAGAAAAATCAGAAAAGAAATCCAGAACGGCATATCGAAATTCTCTGACAAACCGAATCAGAGGTTTTCGGCATACCGAATTATTTTCGGTATACCGAAATGCTCAACCGTTGCACATTTCGGTCGACCGTTTTGATTTCGGCATACCGAACCAATAGCCGTTGCTGAACGTTAGAGAGACATTAGACACATTCTTATACCCATGTTTTCCTATAAATAGGCCCCCATTCTTCACCTATGGATGCAGAATACTTCCTACACTAAGAATAGAGCTTCATGCATCACTATTTCCAAGCATTCACTCCTACTCTATTGGAAAAACTCCCAAGGCAAGAGAGCTCCATTTTCATCCATCCACTTAGCCAAATTGAGTTTGGGAGATTATAGAAAAAGAGTTGTAAAATCCAAGTGTAAAGGTTCTTCTCCGGATTGAGAGAAGGAAGCCACGTTTTCTTGCAGAGCTTGGCGAGGATTCATCAAGGGTGTACGACACGATCTTGGCCCAGAATAAGATCAACTTTGTGAAATTCTCGAGGGGTTCTCGAGGAGTGGACTAAGCCGGGGAGGCTGAACCAGTATAAATTTGCTTGTGCATATCATTGTCTCTTATCTCTTTCTTTGTATGCTTTAGTTTAGTATCCAAATTCATCAACTTACATGTCATTTACTTAAAAACTTAAAATTTGTTAAATAAACTTTAATATTGTGAACATATTTATTAAATCACTATTCACCCCCCTCTAATGAAGCCTAAAGATCCTAACATATATGTCTAGATTGAAAGAAAAACATGGTGACAGTTGTGATAAAACCAATAGAACAAATTTTTTGGACATCAGAACCGACCAGGCTAATAAAACTATTAGAAAATCTCTAATCACATCGACCAATAAGAGGAATTGGAAGAAAAAAAAGCTCAAACTTCCCGACTAAAATTCAACAATAGCCATCATAATCTCCATAAAACAAGCGTAAAATTAAACATCTATGAGTGGCACAGACTATATGTAGATACGTTTTAGATTAGAGAGAAGGGCTCACACTGGGGAGAGGAAGAGTCCAAAGGAGATGACGTTGCCTGCAATACAGGAGAAGGTGAAGATTAGTAGTTGTCGAGTGAAGGGAACAGATAGCTATGAAATGCTTTTTTTTCCTCTTTTGTTGGCAAGAAAGATTGAAAAAATTGTGGGCTTCATCTTTCTCATAGACATCAATGCAACATGCACTTGTAACCAACTACTAGTTTATCAAACACATAGAATCCATGCACTCGAACAAGCTGATTTCTTTCCAGAATTACCACTATGGACGTTATTTCGTCGATTTCTGCTTCCCTTCTCCACCTTCTTCTTTCTCATCCGACACTGCCTCCATCACCAAAAAGTAAAGGCACGATCACCAAGAAGAGAAGAGCCACCTTTCCGGCACCTCTGTGGAGGTATGTGCCTGATCCCCTGCGGACCATTAGAGTCTTCGAGCTTAGGAACAAAAGTACATTGATAGGCTGATGTTGGTGGTGGTGAAGAGAAACTTTAGTGTTTAAGCTGAAGATGATGGGGTGGTTAGGTTTGTTTTTTCATACACTTTAATTTACATTTTAACTAATCCAAGTTAGTTTTTAACTCATAAGACGTTGATAGCATATATATACAAGATAAGAGGGTACAGTGATATACTTGAACTTTTAAAATTTATGATGGTAAATATATCCATATTTTGGGATGTTTTGGATGATATACTTGTATTGTTTGCCATATCTTCTGCGTATATTTTAAAAACAAAAAACTTCTTCCTGACACACAGTTGGGATCAGTTCATCTGAGATATTCTCCACCATTAATGGCATATCATCGAAGTTCTATGGATCTAATTTATATTAAAAAAACTTTTAATGGATCCAATAACAACAACAGTAGAATAAAAAAGGTAGCAGAAACATCAATGTTCACAAATGATAATTAATCACAAGAAAAACTAACACAAAACAAACCATAAGCCTGTGCTAGAAACGGAAAATCTTCACCATATCCATAAGGAAATCCAGATTACAAACTAAACCAACTAAGAATAGACAAAACAAGGTCAAGAGCAGAAACAATGGATACATGGATCATACTCCAAATAAAGAAAAGAAAAAGGTAGTAAAGCTACTTCTTCTCAAAGAACAGCGGATAAAGCATGATAGATATTAACGAAATCAATTCTAGAACAGGATGGTTCAAGACGATGAAGATGAATAGCGACATCTTTAAGAAACTAACTCACAACCAAAAAACAAATAAATATGAGATGAATCACAACCAGTAGTGCAATGCAGAAAAAGACTGATTAGAAAGCTGAACCAGAGAGCAACTGGGACGGGGAGACCGATCTTCTTCCATACCGATGATGCCGACGACCTTACGGATGAGCAAAACATCAAGGACGCATTGTCGAGGAGGTTAGAGCACCATTGAGGAGGAGAGGCGAAGGAGAGGTGGACGACTGAATTTAGGGTAAGAGAGGCGGACGACTAAATGTCCCGCGTTAGGGTATTTTATACCTAAATTAGCGAGGACTTTAACGAGGACATTTCCTCGCTATGTACTTGCTAAATGAAAAGCGAGGACATTGCGAGAAAAAATCTTCGCAAAAAACTCACTATATAATTGCGAGGTAATTTCCTCGCAAAATCCTCACTATATGTCCTTGTTATATTATTGCGAGGACACTTCCTCGCTAAGTCCTCGCTCATTGTCCTCGCAAAATCTAATTTTTCTTGTAGTGACCCAAGGGAGTTCCTTTTGTGTATCCCCACATGCGACACAAGTTATCGACCATCAAATGGAGATTACTACGAATGGCCAAATGGCCGACGTGCTCGAGGGGAGGAATGAAATTAACTGGCTTGAACTGGTTAACACAGTACAGAACATCAGAGGGTTTGGGCTCGAAATGAATAGTTTGCGGTGCAACAGCAGACACAACCTCAGTCTTCTCTAGATCCTCCGCCATCACAACAACAATGTTGTCGTCCCAGCAGAACTTGATCATACGATGAAGAGTTGAGGGAATGACCTGGTGCTTATGAAGCTAAGGGCATCCAAGCAAGAGATTAAAGGAAGGTTCAATGTCAACGACGTAAAATTCTACGTCAAAGTGGGCTGGACTGATGGTCAGAGGAATGATCAAGGTCCCAAGTGTATTATGGTGCGTATTATCGAAAGTCGTCATCCCTTTCACGACTGGTATTATGTCCTCGGACTTGAATCCGATTGCACTTGTCGTACGCATGGGGCATACATTTAAACCAGCTCCGTTGTCTACCAACGTGAGAGGGATGCGAAAGCTTCAGTATTGCGCAGTGATAAACAGAGGGGAATTGTGATTGGTTTCGAATGGTGGTAACTCCTGACTGGAAAAGGAAATCACTTGTGGCGTCGCTATCATACCCACCATACTCACAAGGCTGGCTGGCTCGATGGTTGGAGACACATGGGTAGCTTGGAAGACCCTAAGGATGGCTTCCCTGTGCTCGGCTAAGGTGTCAAATGTCAGCTTTTACTTTCTTAAACTGAGCGGTTATGTCTGTTGAAGGTTGGTTGCTTGTGGTGGGAATGGGTAGAGCTACTCTTGGTGCGGGTGGTCTTGGGGATTGAGCTTGCAAATGGATAGGAGCTGGTGCTACATGTGTTGGAGGTCTCAATGGTTGAGCATCTGACTAGATGGGGCTTGGTGTTGGAAGATTTGGTCCGGGTACTGGGGGTTTGTACACCCTACTAGATCGCGTTACCTCTGCACACATTTTTGTGGCATAATTGTACGGAACACGATGCGTGTCATGAGTAAGGGTGATGACAACTGGGGGACGGGCCGCTAACTGTACTGGCATGGTTGGAGGATACTAGTAACTCTGAGGTGCTGGTGGCTGAATTGGCCTAGATTATGACCAGGCTTGGAGACAAATTGGTGCTGGTGGCTGTGGATGTACGATAGGCGGTGCCATAGTGTATTTCGACTCAACGGTAGGACGAATCATACTAATTGACTCTCTGAAACCACCGAGGAAGGAGCGATACAACTGACGCGGAAAAGAAGAAGATACATCATGAATCAAATCAGTAGGACGAATGGAAGACGAGATAGAATCAATAGGAAAGATAGAATTGACTCCTGAGGGACCTGATGCTCCCAGGGCTGGATGCTGTGGTAAAGGTTGGCTAACTATGCTGGGATGTGTTGGTAGTGCTTGTGCGGCTGCTGATGCTGGCGCTGGGCCTGCCGCCTGTGTGCTAATGACAATGACCCTCTGGTTAATTAAGTCTAGGATTTCGTCTCTCATTGTGAGGCAATTGTCTGTCAAGTGGTCTGTGACTCGGTGGAAATTGCAGAACACATTCGTGTTATACCATGCAAGGAGTGGACTTCGTGGCGGGTGAATCTCAGGCAGCCTCAAAAAGGATGCGATTTTTGGGAACACTATACTCAATGGCTTCACCAATAGGGTATAGTGGCGCCTGTCACGGCATTGTCGCTTCGGCAGTGGTTGTGTCAATGGTGGGCGCATCCTAACCAGTGGGGTAGGGTAAACTGGAGTAGCAGTGGGATTGATGTGTGATGCAAGAGGTGCTTTTGGTGTGGGTGTAGGTGTATAAACTACCTGACGTTGAGGGGAAGAATGGACATTTACCGGTGCAGTAAGGGATGTGATGTAAGAAACTGTATTCTTGGAGAGATCTCGCCTCTTGGGTGGATTGGCATTGAGGTGGTTGTTGTTGTTGCTGCTGCTAACGCCGCTATGTGAGGATGTGGCCTGTTTGGCAAATGCAGAGAGTGCTGGAAAACTGTCGTTGCGTAGTGAACTCTCAACACAGGCACCAGCCCGAAGCAAAGTAGAAAAAGTGATGATTGGTTGTATGCTGAGCAGAGCCTCGACTGCTGACTGTGCCCCTCGGATCACAATCTCAATAGACTCATCGTCGAAGGGTCTGTCTTTGACTTGCGAAGCCAAGGATTGCCATCGTCCAACATACTCCCCAAATATTTCTTAGGGCCTCTTCTTAACTGCGACCATGTCCTTTCGCTTTGGGACTAGGTCCAAGTTAAAGGAATACTATTCGAGGAACGCCGGTGTAAGGTCGTCCCAAGTCTTGATGGTGGCTGTAGACACCTCGATTTTGAGGTGACCCAAAGATGAGTATCCTTATGTTGCTTTGGATGTGATCAGCCCTTGAACCGAGCCCCAAACCCATTTAGCCAGAGCCCCAATCAAAATATCTAAGTAGGGTTGGCGCACCAAGCAGGTGCACCAACTAGCCGCACCAACCAGGCGCACCAAGTAGGTGCACATCACTGGCTCACCAAGCAGGCGCCCAGTTCTAGTTGCTGACCTTCCATCTTCCGGGCTGTTACCCTTGCAAACGAATGTGCCAACGAATATTCGAGGCTTTTCGTTTGCAAGACCCTTTGTTTCTCTTGTGTAACCTATCCCTGGATCCCTATAAAAGGAGC